>MU225475.1:235140-264614 GCA_018584345.1 Thuja plicata | reverse complement strand
TCGATCCAGAGGGATTCATTATAGGAGCTAAGAAACTCCTAACTCCTACCATACCAAATACATATGTGCATGGTGATTGTGTGGAGGAGGATGCAACTAGGAATATAATTGATGAAGGAGAAGTGAGGGATAGAAGAGAGAAAATCCAAGAGCTGTTGAATTTAGAAAAATAGATAAAAGGAAAAGGAGTAGCATTTAGAGGATTTTACCCTGATTTACCATATTTTGGGGTAAAAGTACAAACCTGTGTCCTACTTTTATAAAGGAAAAGGACCACAACATGCAAATTGTTCAACTTTAACGACATAAAAAGTGACATTTCTATTTAGAATTTGAGGATGATCTAAACTAATGAAATGTGTAATAATGCATGAAGTTTATGCCTATAATTTTTTTAATTTTTTTTGAACAAGAATTGATATAGTGTTTTAATTTTTGAAGTCTATTTTTCAATTGTTGAAAACTGATGAAAATATGGGGTCTAGTTCCCACCAAACAAGTATATGCAAATAATCTATTTTTCATCTGATTTCAAAATATGTTATAGATAAAATGTATAGCTAGTGCACAAAAGAAGAAAGATTGGTTTTCAATCTATATTTTCTTTGTTATAACTCCTCAAAGTTGAACTTTTTGAAATCAACAGTTTTCATCTCCCACCACATTTCCCCTATCAAATATACACTATTTAGAAAAAAAATTACATATTCTTGAAGATGACTCTCTCTAGTGTTAAATATAAATTTTAATTTTTTTTGATATGATTTACTATATTTTTACTTATTTGAAGCAACATCTTCTAGAATGTTAAAATACCTACTTGTTGTATTTTGAAATTATAATATATTAGATCGAATCAAAATACTATAAACTTTATATGACAATAATCTTGACTTTGAGCTCTACAAAAGGGTATTTTTAAAAATTTTTAAAATATCATTAAAAAGAGTAGGGGTTATTGAAACATCAATTTTTTGAAATAATTTTATTTCTTTGGTAATTGGTATAAAACATGCATTTAAAAGACATTTCCAATTGGAAATGTTTAACCACTTATCTAGCTTAGCTAGAATGAATCTAGCTAGACCATATGTTTGACAAAAATTGATTTTTATTTAGAAATACTCAAATTTAGCTGTGCTGATAAGTGGTCCTAAAACGTCACACAACTTTGTGCTTTTACCCTTTGATAAAATCAAAGCTATGCTGGAAAACTTTTACACCCTCTGTGAACAGTTGGAAAGATTCCTAGATGTAAAAAAGAAAGGACAAGAACCTGAATATTCAGAGTCTGAATATGAAGATGAGAGTGAAGAAGAATATGTTAGTCCACCTCATATGGATCAACCACAACAAAATGTTGCAGAAGTAGTTCAAGTACAAGGAGAAGAGGGACATATTATAGACTTGACTGAAGTTTCTCAGCCTGATGATATAGATGAGTCTGCTTTCAAGAGGCAAAAAGTTGATCTTGGTTAGACATCTCATGATAAGACTTACATAAGAAAGGAGAGAAAAAAGGATAGAGTAAGTGCTCTTGTTCCTGGTAACAGAGTATATGATCATAATTTGAGAAAGGAAATCAGGAAAGGAAAGAAACAACAGCAAGAGGTAGAAGAAGACATAGAGTTTCCCCTTAGAACATGTATAGATGAGGATTGATCCATCAGCAGCAGTTCTTGAAAGATGATAATTTCATTAAAACTGATGAATTCAAAGATTTCCTTTGATGATGAAAGCAGGAACATATCATAGAGCAATTGAGAATAGCTGGTGAAGAAGTAGTGACAAATGAGGCTCTCTTAGCTCTACAAAAATATGATCCTGAAACTGAAGACAACACTCCTAAAGAAGCCAGAAAATTAGTGTTGGAAAGTGGCATGTTGCTTGCTGAAGGCTGGGATTTAGCCTTAGCATTTATAATAAATCAAATAAGAAAGCAATCAGATTTAAAAATGACCACTGAGATCCAAATTGGTGATATGATCAAGGGATTCGGCTATAGTTCAAATTCCCAAGCATTTGCCATGTGGAGTCTATATCCGAAAGACCAGAAGCCTCAATCATTGAATATTCAAGAGAGCATGGTGGGAAACCAAATGGTATGGATGGTTCAAAACACAGGTGATCTAGAGATTTCCCAAATAATGACACACTGGGCACATTTGAATGAAGATAAGACAAAGCAATTGTCTAAGAAATGTGGTATCCTGATAGAGGAGGCTAGTGCCCTGGCTAAGGATAGAGAACTATGCCATATAAAAATTCATGAACAAGATAGGGTAATTGCTGAACTGACCAAGCAATTTCTAGAAAAGCCAGAAGTTGTTTATATACCCTCAGAGAAACCTCCAAAAATAGAAGAAAAGGTTGAAACAGAGGAAGAAGAAAAAATAGAGGATATGGCTAAAAGTGATAATGGGATTTCTATAAATGCATTGATGAATATAATTCAGCATAGGATTGATATCCTAAAAGATAAAACAGATATAATCCTAAATGCTTATAATAAGTTACCCATTTTGCATGCTGAAGTGACAGGGTATATCTCTACTTTAAGCCCTTATTTTGTAACATGGTCTTCCAGGATACAACTATTTGAGAGGTTGGCTTCTTTATAGCCACATAGGCCAGATCTACGAAAAATTGTGACAAAAGTGGAAGATAAAATCAAGAAAATAAATGTGAATTTACCTTTTTTCAAAGGTAAATTAAATTTGATAGAGGCAAAGATGAGCTTGTTTGGACTGAGCTTCAATAGATTTATTCCTCCACTTAAGGGAGAAGATGATCAGATTAAGGCCTTGGAGGCTTAGAAAAGTGAATTTGATAGTAGACTGCCTAGTAAAGAGGTATTTATCACAGATTCTGATCTTGATATGGAAGGTTTCAATAAGATTTTGGATGAGGCTTTTAAAGCAGAGACTGACATCAATAAATTCTTAATGGATGTCAAAGGCATAACTGACGTTAGATGGAAAAGGCAGAAAGCACAACTGTAGAGTATTCATAGCTTTGATTGGCCTGCAGAGGAGGATGTGACAACATGGGATTTGAAGACAAAACTGAAGAAAAAGAAGGCTATTGAAATAGAAGAAGATGTCCTGAATGAAGAATAAAAAGGAATACTTGGCACCTGATCATTGAGCACAGGGAGGTTAGTAACCACAAAGGACAAGTGTAGGTTAGCCTGAAATGGTGGTCACTTGGTCTCAATACAAATATTAGATACTATCCTGAACAGAATCAGACAAAGGTGCCAAAATTCATGTGAAGACAAAAGAAGATCAGATTTCATTCTTTATTCTTGTCTTCCCACTGCTTGAATGTTCTTGTATTTTGTCTTTTGTATGCTTTTTAGGGTTATGTTTCTTAAACCATCTAAAGCTTGTTGCATCCTTTCCTTAAGGATTCCAAGATGGTTTAAGACCTATATATAGATCAAATGTAATAATTTTGAAGAGAGATGAAATATATTGGCAAGCCAGACTTCTAGATTTCAGTCTGTGTTTTTTGAGCTTTTAAGCCTTGATATGTATAGAAGTAGAAATTTATGAATAAAATACAATACAACTTTATTCTATATTGTTATTGTCTCTTTTATTTTTGAGTGTACTCTTTTATGCTTAATTTGTAAGGCATGTTAAACATATTGGCTATAAGGTAGCTATCTAATTATTTGGAAGTTTCTTCTAAGGGGAGAACTAGACTTTGTGAGTAGTTTCAGAGAGTACATCAGTAATTGAGGATTTGATATAACATTGTGGGAGTGACAGGGTAATTTGTAAGGTACTTTACCTGATTTGTATGTAGGTTGTAAGACATCCTACAGTATTTTTTATTTGTTTAAAATCTCTGTGGATTTATATCTTTTGACTCTATAGCCCAATGATAGGCACTGGTCTAGAACTAGTTTGGTGATCCATCATCATCTAAAATATTTAAAACTATTCAAAATCAATATTATTTAGAGCATATATTCAAAATCAATTGTACTCACAGAGTTTACAGTTGGAGTTTGTTGATTTCTTAAAGAGAAAATCAAATAGGTTATTCCTCTTAAATTCATAAGAATTGTAAAAGGAAAGAAAGATGAAATTCCTTATTATGTTGTTGATTGTCATCATCAAGATAATGATTTGGATTGTAAAGCTATTCCTTAGAGTAATCATAGTTATTTGCATTGTCATCTATATATCTATATAGGAACAGATAATTCAACACATAAGAAAAATCCACTCTAAAGATACTGTCAAGTCAGTAATCAATCATAGGTAAAACTTGCTTGAGTCAGTGGATCTCAAAAAAGAAGGAGGTGATAATAGGTATCCCCATTGTTATCAAATACCTCATTAATTAGTGTTTTCTCTTGCTTGAGTTAGAGTTTCAAAGGCATTGGGATTCATAGAGTTATTCAAGTATTCAAGCATTTTAGAGGCCCTGCAAGAAAAAACCCTAACAAATTGGTGACTCTGCTGGGGATCAAGTGATTAAAGATCATATTAGTTATAGTTGTCAAAATTTCCTTTTTATATTATTCATTCATTCCTAACTATTGTTGGGTGGCGACTTTAAAGAAAATCTATGAGATCTTTAAAAATTTAGTAAATCTCTTTCAAAATGAATACTAGGTCAAGAATGAAAAATAATCCTGAGAAGGCCTTAGATGGTGGAATCCCATCATCCTCAAGGATGGAGATGTCCTAGAGGAAGAAAAGAAACCAAGTTAGTATTGATGAAACTCCTCCAAGAGGTAAAGGAAGTAATACTAGGAGAGAGGTGAGAAACAATCAGCCTTCTCATGATGGAAATACTTCAGAATATGAAGAAGCTGCGGAGAGAGTATTAGAAACACCTATAGTTACTTCTACTTCTAATGAAAGAGAGGAAAAAAATACAACTAGTTCAGATTCTAAAGAAGCTCCCTCTGATGAGCTGGAAAATGAAGAAAGACTTATCATGAAACAACTTGCCCTTATTCAACAAATGAAAAGGGAGAGAGAACTAAGAAAGAAAAAACATGAGCATAAGGATGTTGATAAGATTAAAAGAAGATCCTTAAGACATAAAAATATAAAAGTTACAGAGAGGTCTCAAAAGGACCAGGAAATATCACTTACTTATAGAGCTTCTAGTTTACACAAGGAAAAAGCTAAGAAAAAAATGACCGAATACATAAATGAAGAACCTAGGTTTCAGAAGCCTTTAATAGAGAAAATGTGTAAATTGGATATTAATTTGGAGAAATTGAGAATTGAAAAGGAGACCATGGAATTTTTTTTAGAAAAGGCACAAATGGAAGCTACAACAATTGAAATGAAGAAGAAAATAGATTTTCTGCAGTCTTCCAAATATTCAAGAGTAGAGAATGCTACAACTTTCAAAGCAAAAGCTACTACTTTTAAAGAGAATGATAGTTTTCAAAGAAAACCATTGCATAATGAAAGGTATAAATAGTTTAACTTCATTGGTATCCCTAGATATCCTAATGCTTTCCCAAAAGATGTGGGTGATATAGGAGAAAAGCTCCCAAAGTTCACAGGTAACAATGTTATTTCTTGTGAAACACATTTAAGAAAGTTCATTGATTTTGTTGATGATTTAAATATCACTCATGAGGATGTATTAATGAAGCTTTTTGTTTAGTCTCTAGTAGAAGATGCTAGAGAATGGTTTAGAAGCCTTACTAAGGGTTTTGTTGCTTCCATGGATGAGTTAATTGAATTATTTAAAGATCAGTATGGTGACAAGACAAACAAAGGCTTTTTGTTGAATGAATTCAATAACATCAAAAAGAATTACAATGAAGAGGTCAATGAGTTTAATACCAGATTTCAAAGGGCTATACACAAGCTATTTTAGAAGATAAGGCTGGATGAAGAGGTATGTTTAGCAACTTATTTAAATGCCTTTGATTCTAAAATGGGATATGCTGTTAGGGATAAAACCCTATAACTCTTACTGATGCTTATAAGATAGTAGTGAATATTGAAATGAACAGAAGAGTGTCTGGTAAATTAAATAGGAGAGATGACTCAAGGTTTAGTAGGAGCAACCTAAAAGAACTAGAATATAAGGAATATAGGGCTCCTTAGAACAATAGGCCTCCTTACAATAATACATATAATCCTCAAAATAGAATGCAAAACCATCCGTATGGAACTCAATTTAAGGATGGGAAGCCTATTATTCCACCTAGAAAGGAGAAAACTAATAACAGAACTCCGAACCCTCTACATAAGAATTTTGTCCATTTTTGCAATGATGATCCCTGGTGTGAAGCTTGTGAAGCCCCACATAACCCTGATATTTGTATTGTTTCCTTAGATTTAAGAGTAAATGAAGAACAAGGAAATGATGAGGGTGAAAAATGTGATCATAGTATGACAAATACTTATTCATGTCATGATATAGATTCGGATAGTGAAATTGAAAATCATGATTCTTGTAGTTCACAAAGAAGGGTAGAAATTCATCATCAATAGATTTTATCAGAGAGTGAAGTAGAGGAAACTGATGACCATATAAGATGTTATGCTCAAAACAATCAGGATCTTCCACTTATTAGAAAAGATTTAGATGAAGAGAAAGCTAGGATTACTGCAGATTTAGTAAACAAGGCTAGAAGCAACTACCATTTAAGAAATAGAGTAGTGGGTGGTACTGGTAGTCAATCATCAGGTGTCTTTATAAAATAAAATAAAGTAGACACCAAATATGTACAAAAAAAGGAAGGACCCAGGGAAAATGTAAATAAACATAAGGTTAAAATCATTACAAAATCCTTAGAACCAAATGTTGTACAAGAAGGAGAATTAAAAAAGAAAGAAATAGGTACTCCTGGTCTTAAGATAGAAAGAAAAAAGTTAAAAGAACCAACTCTGAATGTACATATTGAGGAAAGTGACATTAATGTTGACAAATCAAAGTCCTCAGATGTGAAAAATACTCCAGTAGACATGGGTCACTGTTTGTCCCAAATGACAGTAAAGGTGCCATTTCTAGAAATGATGAGAATTAAAGAACACAAGGAAAAGGTGTTGTCATTATTAAACAGTGTGCCCACAATAAAAGTCCAAAGTCTAGAGAATGTTGGCAGGAAACCAATTAACAAAGGGAAGGAAGTTGAGGTATTAACATATGAGATTCCTCAAATTTTCTTTAATACAACTTCTTCCCCAAAAGTTGTTGACCCATTTTTTATTTCACTAATAATTAATGGAAAGATGCTAAAAAATTGTATGATTGATTCAAGAGCATCTAATACTGTTATGCTAGTGGAAATAATGAGGTCAATGGGACTACAAGTTGATACTCCTCATGGGAGATGTCAAGCAATGGACTCTAGAGAAGTCCCTGTGATTGGTACCATTGAGGCTATGCCTTATGAATTAGCCATATGTCCTGATGTGGTAATGACTATGAATGTTCTTTTTGTTGATATACCACCACATCATGGCATGCTACTGTCAAGAAAGTGGAGTGCTTCAATGGGAGGTAGTATACAAAGTGATTTATCATGTGCTACTTTGAACATTGCTGGAGATAATGTTAAGGTGTCAAGGGAGGGTAGAACTCCACACTGCATGATAGAAAGATTTGAAGACACTAACATTAATTGTTGCATTGATATGGATATGGAAAATTTTAGGATACAAAAGAGTGAACTTTATTATTAGAATGAAGAGGTTGATCCTCTGAATAAAGAGTTGATTGTACAAGGTGATGGATTGTGGAAAATGTATTTTGATGGGGCTTGCTCAATAGAAGAATCAAGGGCAGGTGTATTACTGGTATCTCCATCTGGTACAACTTTTAAGTATTCCTTTTTATTAGCCTTCCAATGTACAAATAATACTGCAGAATATGAGGCTTGCCTTCCAATGTACAAATAATACTATAGAATATGAGGCTTTGTTTTTAGGGCTTGAAATTGCCATCAAACATGGGATTAAATTTTAAAAGGTTTATGGTGATTCTGAATTGGTGGTAGCTCAAGTTAGATTCAAATATGTAGTGAAAAATGATAGATTAAAAATGTATAAGTATGCTATTTGGGATCAAATAGAAATGTTTGATGCCTTTGATATAAGCTGGATAGAAAGGTCAAAGAATATAATGGTTGATTTTTTAGCAAATGTTGCTCTAAAAATAGATGATTTGACCTTACATGGGGTGTCAATACTGGAAGTCAAGACAAGACCAGTTGTTCCAGATAACATTTACAACTGGTAGGTTTTTTAGGATGACCAAGATATTCTAAGATTTATTCAATGTCTAGACCATTATGAGAACCAGAGTATAGATTGTAATACTTTGCTAGAAATAAATTATGGAAAAGACTATATTTTGGGAAATGAGGTTGTCCAGTTAAGTTCTAATCAGATTCCTAGGGGTCTGGTTGAGCTCGAAGCATTGTTTAGTAGTCAATATAATGATTCAACAAAATTAATCAATGCCAAGGTTGAGGATTTGGAGGAAACAAATTTAGGATCTGAAAATAGTCCTCAAGTTGTTTATATTGGAAAAGGATTAGACTCTCATATAAGGACAAATTTGATCAAACTGTTAAGAAATTATAAACATGTCTTTGCTTGGTCAGATGAGGATTTGAAAGCCTATAGAGAGGAAATTTTTCAACATGAAATCCCACTAAAGTCAGATGTGAAACCATTTAGGCAAAAATAGAGGCCTATTAACCCCTTGTTGGCTCCTAAGATGCAGCAAGAATTGATGAAGTTAAAAGATGCTGGGATAATCTAGCCAATCAAACACTCAACTTGGGTATCAAATCTGGTACCAGTCAGAAAGAAGAATGGTGATATCAAACTGTGTGTGGACTTCAGAAATTTAAATATTGCTTCATTAAAAGATAATTATTCCTTGCCTAATATGGAAGCAATGTTACACAAGATGACCAGTTGTGAGTTGCTATCTATGATGGATGGTTTCTCAGGATATAACCAGGTCTTAGTTAAAGAATCAAAACAATACAAACCTATATTTACCACTCCATGGGGAACCTATGTTTATATCAGAATGCCATTTGGACTGATAAATGCAGGAGAAACTTTTCAAAGGGCCATGAATGTTGCTTTTAAAGAATTCAATGATTTATTTATGGTCATTTATCAAGATGATTTAACTGCATATTCTAAGAGAGCTGAGGATCACTGTGAGAACCTAGGTAAAACTTTCAATAAAGCTTTAGAATATGGTGTTTCACTGAATCCCAAGAAATGTAATTTTACAGTACAAGAGGGAAAGTTGCTTGTACACATAGTGTCTAAGGAGGGGGTAAGAATAGACCCTGAAAGAGTGGAAGCAATTCAAAAAGTTATTGCTCCAAAGAACCTAAAAGGAGTACAATATTTCTTAGGAAAGATCAATTTTGTCAAAAGATTTATATCAAATTCTGCAGAGATTGTTAAACCTATTATAAAGTTGCTAAAGAAAGATGCAAAATTTATTTGGAATGAAGAAGCCCAACAAGCATTTGAGAGAATAAAGAAAGCAGTACAAGAGGCTCCAGTTCTAAAATCTCCAGATTATAGTAAGCCCTTTTCTCTATTTTTATTTGCATCTTATCATACAATTGTTGCGTTTTACTACAAAAAGATGAACAAGGATGTGAACATCCAATATCTTTTTATAGTAAATCTCTACAAGCTGCAGAACTTAATTATGAGATGATGGAAAAGCAGGCTTATGCTTTGGTAAAAGCTGTAAAGTCTTTTAGGCCATATTTTGTCTGTGCTCAGATACAAGCATATGTTCCTCACTTAGCAGTGAAAGATATTCTTATATAGTCAGAAGTTACTGGTAAGAGATGTAAGTGGATAACCATAATTCAAGAATTTAACCTTGAGCTCCATATTACAAATTTGGTAAGAGGTTAGGGTTTGGCAAAACTCATGACAAAAGAAAACTTGGATTTAGTACAAATAAATCATACAGAGATACATGATCAAACTGTTACAAGCATAAAAAGGCAACCATTTTATACTGATATTGTGTTTTTCCTGAAAAATGCCAAGTGTCCTAATCATATGACATAAAATCAGAAAAGAAATCTAAAATTGCAAACCCAAAGATACACTTTGATTCAAGGAGACTTATATTGGAAGGATAAGAATGGTGTATTGCTGTTATGTCTGGATAGATACCAAGCTGAAAAGGTTTTAAGTGAAATGCATGTAGGAGAATGTGGAGGTCATTTTTCTGCTAAGAATACTGCCCACAAGATTTTAAGGGCTGGGTACTATTGGCCCAGTTTATTCAAAGATACCTATGAATATGTCAGAAAGTGTGAGCCTTGTCAAAGGTTCTCAAATAAGCTTAAATTTTTAGGAGCTCTGTTGTTAAACCCAGTAAGTACTGAAGCCCCTTTTACTATGTAGGGAATTGATTTCATTGGTGAATTTCAAGAGGAGTCTAGTGGAGGACACAGTTGGATACTTGTAGCCACAAATTATTTTACCAAGTGGATTGAAGCCATTCCTACAAAAAAGGCCACAAGCAAGGTAGTTACATAATTTCTAATAGAAAATATTATAACCAGATTTGGTGTACCTTCAAAATTAGTAATGGATAATGCCATGAGTTTTAGATCAGAAGAAATAATATATTTCTATGAGAAATATGGGATTATAATATCATATTCATCCCCTTATCATCTACAGGCAAATGGACAAGATGAGTCTAGTAATAAAAATATTTTGAAAATATTGAAAAAGACTCTTGAAAAGAATAAAAGGGCATGACATACTAAATTAAAGCTAGCACTTTGGGCTGGCAGAATAACAGTTAAGAGAGCAACAAGAAAGTATCCATTTGAGCTAGTATATGGTTTAAAGTCAAGAATGCCTATCAATAATTTGTTACCAGTATATCAGTTTATACAAGAAGAATTGTTAGATGTTTCTAACACTATGCAAAATAGAATGATCCAGTTGGTAGAGTTGGATGAGACAAGAAGAAATAGCCAGAAATAAAACATTAAGCTACAATAGAAGATGAAATACCTGTTTGACAGAAGGGCTACTGAGAGAAAATTCCAACCAGGTGACCTAGTTCTTTAGTGGAATGCAAGAGCAGAGGATAAGGGAAAACACAAAAAAATTGAGTCTTTATGGTTTGGACCTTTTTTAATCTCACGAAGCTATGGAAAGGATTCTTATCTGTTGAAGAATATGAGTGGAGAAGATTTTGAGTTGCCTGTGCATGGGCAGTTTCTCAAGCCCTTTTTCAACTAAGAACCAAAGTTCATACACAAGTAAGTATGTGTTATATTGTAAATAATTTCCCTCTGATGTGAGTTTCCCTTATGTAATAGGTTAGTCGACATTGGTTCTCATTTTTTGATGTGGTCTGCAACCAGAGATTCTGAGACTCTTTGTCATAAACTATGTTTAGCCATCCTCAGATAGAGCCACTATTGGTTGTATTCCCAGTTCTGGTATTTACCCTAAATTGTTTTTGATATCTTCATGACTGAGAAGTGCACAAATTCTGAAAATGTGTCCAAAGCTACAAGGTCCCAGAGAAAGTTCTATGTTTTTAGGTCAAAATCTAGAGAAATGGTAAAAAACCCTATCTTAGGTTTCCATTATATGCAAAAGTGTCAAAAAACCCTAGATATGATAATCAGGTTTATATTTTTGAGTTACCTTTTGGAAGCCTAAGTCATGTGCCTTTTAAGATTAGTCACCCAGTCTCTTAATGTTAAACAAATATTCCATTTTATAAGGAGGCTTAGCGATTCACTTTAGTCAGGATGTCTCTAAAAAGAAAAGAATATACCTTATAAATCATGAGACATAGCGATAAGCCTTTTTTGCAAAGTCTCCCAATGGAAAAAATGATCCGGCAACATGGAGACAAAAGGTTAAGTCGCAGTGTCGCACAATATATCCTATAGTCAGTAGATTATCACAAGACTTAGTGATTCCTTTAGTCGCAGAGTGTCCAAATTAGAACACAGTTAATGATGAGTTAAAAAGCTTCAGTTTCCATGTCTCCAAATAAAAGGTTAGTTAAGTAAAAGGTTTAGAGACTTGGTGACAAACTGCAGATTAAAATGAAATATATGGTGGTCAGGTAGTCGCTGGTCAAATTTGATAAGTCAGCATCCTTTCAGTGACTCAAAGACAAACAAGTAAAGATGAGACACGTGTCCAAAATGAATAAAGCAAAAATCATCAGTCGTGTGGTCTCCAAATGGAAAAGTATTATCTGGTGATTAAGAGACTAAAGATGTAAAGGTATATACTTTACAATGGTCGCATAGTCTCTAGATGTTTTAGGGTTTCAAGAATGTATTCAGCAATTTAATGGAGCCGTCAGATGCAAAATAAGATAAGATCAATGGTAGCCACTGAGTCTCTATAAAATTTGCACAAAGTAAAAATGTTCTCGCGACAATGAGACTGAGCTTTAGTTGCATAGTCTCTAGATTAATTATAAAAATGATAAAATAAAGTTTCATAGACTTTGTCGCTAAGTCTCCAAAGGAAATATTAAAGAGCAGTTTTATTCAGTGATTAAGCGACTAAGGGTTGTCGCGAGGTCTCATAAAAGAAAAGAAGCATTCAGAAATTTAGTGATCAGAGTTTAATAAATGGAAAATTAACCATAGTCACGGGGTCTCCAAACAAACTCAGAGTTAGGCTATTCTTCTAGCGACTTGGATTCTTTTAGTCGCGTGATTGCTAGGAGTAAACTATAGTTAAGCCAAGGTAAAGAAAAATCATGCTTTCACCAGATCTCCAGAAGAAATTAGAGTTAAGAGATTTGATCAGCGATAAGGAGACAATGCGTAGTCGCTAGATATGAAGAGTGATAGTTATGATGAGAAAAAAGTAAATGGCAGTTGTTGACATGACAATATGGAGATTTATCGTCCGATAGGAATGCAGAGGATTAATGACTATGTGAAAAAGGTAGCTGAGATGTCTGATAAAGAGCCAATCATATCAAAAGTGATTCTATTTGAGTTTTATAAGGGTTTTTTCTAAAATGTACTCATTTGAATTTTATTTCCTGTCACATTCATGAGCTACGGCTAGGATTTCAATTAATACCACATCATGTAAAATTGAAGGCAGAAGTGATTGATTCCTCAATTATGAGCTGAGTACTTTGTGAAATGTAACATAAATGGATGATCTTAGTTTTATTTTCATTTATCATGCATCTAGAATTTCAGAGCAGGAAGTTTGCTAGGTTTTCTGTGTCTAAGAAGAAAGAATTATTAATTCAATAAAATCTTTATCAATTTCAAGGTGATTATTCAGTTTTCATAGTTCTTGAGTTATTTTTCAGTGCACAGAGAAGGGTAAGGTGTTCTGGGAGAAGATTGTTCCAATATCGGTGAAAAGGTGGTGGAGAAGAAGACAAGATGAGTAAAGAAGTTAGTGTGGCATCTACTAGTGGGAAGAGTGATGATGTGGATGAAGATGCTAAGGGAAAGAGGAACTTCTATGATGAGTTTTTGAAGCTATTACCTGGATCTACACAAAACAAGAGGGAAAATGCCAACATATTGACAGATGAGTACTGCAATATCAGAGATGCCCAAAAACCAGGGTCTACAGGTTTTTCTCTTTACAATTACTTTTATAAGAATGCTGATAAGGCCATACCAATATCAAACCCTTGGACTATTGGTTTCACTAGGTTAATAGTTCCTGATGTTTTCGTAGACGTAAAATTGTTTCTAGGTCTAGCAAACCACTATGACCCCTTGTCAAAGACAATTAAAAAGAGTGATGGTACTACATTATTAATTTTGAATAGGAATTATTTTATGCAAGCCTTCGGCTTGTATAGTACCATGTCTACTCAGATTAACCTCACAAAGCAAGAAAATAGATACAGGTTACAACCTGGGATTGCTAGGAATCAATTACAGTAACATATCCTTAAAGAGGTCAGAAACCATATTGTCCCTTTACCAGGAACTGCACCTTATTCTTTCAAGGATTTGCATTTTTATATCAAATACATTGCATATGCTTTGTGTAAGGTGCTGGGTAGGGATGGAGGAGCTAAGAAGATAAATGCTGGAATTTTGATGATGGTTTTAGATCTACAAGATGTGCATTAAAATTCCAACTATGACTACATTCAATATATCATTGACAGGATGCATGGAGGGTTTGTGGCCATACAGAAGAAGGATAAAGATCCCAAATTCTTACACTATTCTATTCTGATGCATCTTTTATTGCATTTTAATTATGGCATCATGTATGTAAACAATTTAAACCCCCAAAGAATTTATTATGACCGGCCTAATCCTGTCCAATTTTGGATTAAGATATGGAATCTCACTACCAAGGACTATGATTTCTGTGGATTTGAGAACTGGATTGTTTACCCTTTGATGCAGAGCTTGGGTGTCAACAAAATAGACTTCTAGTGAAGGTGTTACAACTGCTAAGACCATGTGAGTATGTTGACAAGTGGGAAGGTGACCACAGTTGGGGAGAATTTTATTTAGAGGAGAATTTCACTATGATAAGAGTGTATGGATGCTCACATCCTCCCCATGTCCTACCATATCATGTACCATCAAGAGTTGCAGCAATGGAATTTATTTCACAGCTTTTTTAAACTGATAATGAACACTTTGCACCACATAGGAAGGGGACATTAACCCCTAGGCAGTTCAAGATCTTTCAATTTACAATTGGCAAAGGTGCTATTGATTTAGTAAGTAAATGGTTGGAAAGTTGTAAGATGTTAGAAGAACTGTATAGATATATCGATCCAGAGGGATTCATTACAGGAGCTAAGAAACTCCTAACTCCTACCATACCAAATACATATGTGCATGGTGATTTTGTGGAGGAGGATGCAACTTGGAATATAATTGATGAAGGAGAAGTGAGGGATAGAAGAGAAAAAATCCAAGAGCTGTTGAATTTAGAAAAATAGATAAAAGAAAAAGGAGTAGCATTTGGAGGATTTTACCCTGATTTACCATATTTTGATAAAATCAAAGCTATGTTGGACAAATTTTACATCCTCTGTGAACAATTGTAAAGATTCCTATATGTAAAAAAGAAAGGACAAGAACCTAAATATTCAGAGTCTGAATATGAAGATGAGAGTAAAGAAGAATATGTTAGTCTACCTCATATGGATCAACCACAACAAAATGTTGTAGAAGTTGTTCAGGTACAAGGAGAAGAGGGTCATATTATAGACTTGACTGAAGTTGCTCAGCCTGATGATGTAGATGAGCCTGCTTTCAAGAGGCAAAAAGTTGATCTTGGTCAGACATCACATGATAAGACTTACATAAGAAAGGAGCGAAAAAAGGATAGAGTAAGTGCTCTTGTTCCTGGTAACAAAGTATATGATCATAATTTGAGAAAGGAAATCAAGAAAGGAAAGAAAGTACAACAAGAGGTAGAAGAAGACATAGAGTTGCCCCTTAGAACATGTATAGATGAGAGATTGATCCATCAACATCAGTTCTTGAAAGATGACAATTTCATTAAAAATAATGAATTCAAAGATTTCCTTGGATGGAAAAAGCAGGAATAGATCAGAGAGCAATTGAGAATAGCTGGTGAAGAAGCAGTGAAAAATGAGGCTCTCTTAGCTCTACAAAAATATGATCCTAAAACTGAAGACATCACTGCTGAAGAAGCCAGAAAATTAGTATTGGAATGTGGCATGTTGCTTGCCAAAGGCTGGGATTTAGCCTCAACATTTATAATAAATCAAATAAGAAAGCAATCAGATTTAAAAATGACCACTGAGATCCAAATTGGTGATATGATCAAGGGACTTGGATATAGTCCAAATTCCCAAGCATTTGCCATGTGGAGTCTATATCCTAAAGACTAGAAGCCTCAATTGCTGAATATTGAAGAGAGCATGGTGGGAAACTAAATGGTATGGACAGTTCAAAACATAGGTGATCTGGAGATTTCCCAAATAATGACACACTGGGCACATTTGAATGAAGATAAGACCAAGCAATTGTCTGAGAAATGTGGTATAATGATAGAGGAGGCTAGTGCCCTGGCTAAGGATAGAGAACTATGCCATATCAAAATTCATGAACAAGATAGGGTAATTGCTGAACTGACCAAACAATTGCAAGAAAACCCAAAAGTTGTTTATATACCCTCATAGAAGCCTGCACAAATAGAAGAAAAGGTTGAAACAGAGGAAAAAGCAAAAATAGGGGATATGGATAAAAGTGGTAATGGGATTGCTATAAATGCATCGATGAATATACTTCAGCATAGGATTGATATCCTAAAATATAAAACATATATAATCCTAAATTCTTATAATAAGTTGCCCATTTTGCATGTTGAAGTGATAGGGTATATCTCTACTTTAAGCCCTTATTTTGTAACATGGTCTTCCAGGATACAACTATTTGAGAGGTTGGCTTCTTTACAACCACATAGGCTAGATTTCCCAGAAATTGTGACAGAAGTGGAAGATGAAATCAAGAAAATAAATGTGAATTTACCTTTTTTCAAAGGTAAATTAAATCTAATAGAGGCAAAGATGAGCTTGTTTGGACAGAGCTTTAATAGATTTATTAGCTTCAATATATTTTGTTACAAATTTATTGACTTCATCTAGTATAGGATCATTATCATCAGACCTCATACTATCCTTGGGCTTGGAGATTAGGACAAAGGCTTCAGTTTCAGGTTCCTTCAACACTTTCAACATTTCCTATTCACCCAAGGTGATGATAGTAGGTTCTTTCTCTACTTTAGTATCAAGCATGAGCTTCATGGTGAAGGTTTTTCCATCCTTGGTGAAAGAGTAGGTGTTCTTCCTACAATGATGTGTGGAATCTACATCATATTTCCAAGGCCTGTCTAGAAGGATGTGGGAGGCATCCATTTCAACAACATCGCAGAGTACTTTGTCCTTAAAATCTTCTATAAAGAATTCTATCCATGCTTGTTCAGTTAATAAGGTTTGTTGACCTTTTGTTAGCCAAGAGACATGGTAGGGGAAGGGGTGTTGTTTCTTAGGAAGGTTTAACTTTTGGACCATTTCAAGAGATACCAAATTTTTAGTTGAACCAGAATCTATAAGCAAATTACATACCTTTCCATGGCATTTGATCTTTGTCCTGAAAAGATTCTTCCTTTGAGGAGGTTCTTGGTTTTGTGGTACTTGAAGGAAGACTTGTCTCATCATCAAACATGCTCCTTCCTTTGGTTCTAGGTCCCTTACATTTGAATTATATTCTTTCTTGTCCCCTTGAATGATTTGTGCTCTTCTTTCTCCTTGATTGTTATTGTTTCTCTTCTCATGGCATCTTCCTGCATGGTGTCCCAATTGGTTACAGTTGTAACACCTTAAGGGTCCATTTCCTCTTCCTGTATTTGTTCTCCCTCTATTGAAGGGTCTTCTTACTCTATAGTTTCCTTTGAAGTTTGAACCTCCTTGATCCCTATCTCCTTGGTTTTGGTCAGGGGTCTTGCTTCTTCTGCCATTGTGTTGTCCTCTATTCCAAGAGGTACCTTTTCCTCTAAAATTATTTCTACCATTATTGCTCTTTCCCTTGTTAAAATCTTGTTTTATTTTTCACTTCTCCTCTACCTTGAGTACTATTTGATAACACTTGTTTACTGATGTAGGGCAGTGTAGGCTAAGTTCCTCTTGAATGGATACTTTAAGGCCATTCATGCACCTTGCTAGCTTTTCTTCTTCATCTTCTGCTATATTAGTCTTCATGCATAGTTTTAGGAACTCCTCAGTGTACAAGCCTACATCTATGTCTTTTTGTTTTAATTTTTTCTTCCTTCTATGGAGTTGCACCCCATAGTGTTCAGGCACATATGTCTCCTTGATCATTGCTATCATCTTGTTCCGTGAAGTAATCATACTTCTCCCATTCTTAACCCTCTCTGTTTGGATGAAGCTCCACCAAGTTAGGGCTGCTCCCTTCAACTTGGATCTTGCTATCTTCACTCTCTTCTTCTCAGGGATGTCCTCACACTCAAAAAATCTTGTCAAGGCCTCAATCTAATCCAAGGCCAAATTTGCATTCATCTTCCCATTGAAAGTTGGTAAATCCAACTTCTCGTCCATGGTTCTTCTCCACATAGAATTTAAGGCATCTAGGAGGGGTCTCTGGTCTGCAGGAATGTTCACATCCTAATTAGGGGTGTCATCTTCCTATTCACTGCCTTCTTTACCACCAGAAGTGTCTTCTTTTCCCCTCTCTACCTTGTTCTCCAACTCTTGAAGCCTTCTTGTCAAGGCTGCATTTGCTGCCCTCTGTCCTCTCACCATCTTTGCTAATTCAATATTTGTAACCCTTGAAGGGATCTCTTCATCCTTAGGAGAAGACATCACTTTGATACCACTTGATGCAGAGTGGGCAGTAGGAAGACTCCAAAGGACTCAAAGGGGCAATACACCCTTCAATACCCAAATCAAAAGGAAAAAGTGCCCCACACCTATCACAAGTGTAGGAAGGACTTGTTCCAAGGTTATCACAACCCAATACCCCAAGGGAAACCTATTCACTAGGTCTCACCAAGTCTAAAACACCAACTACCAAGGTTGGCTCTTAAGCAATTTAACCCAAATTATCAACAATACCCAATGAAGTGACTCTAAGGACCAGGGGTGACCTATACTTAGAGGTATGGTCTATTTAGGTCCCTAGTAACAAGATCCAATGGTTCTTTCCATCCTTTGAAACTTATGAGACATAGTTGCTTTACAAATCCACTTCTAGGCTTGTAGCCTTTTCTCGAAGGATTTTTGCTATTAAACAAAATAATTCCACATAACCCTTTGAAAAAATTAGGGATTCAAACACCATTTTTGGCCTAAGGTCTTAGAATTAAGAACCAAAACATGAAGGTGAAGGAAAAATAGGAAAACACACATAAGTACTTCTGCAAATAGGGCTAATTAGGCCAGTACTTACACTACAAGTACTCCTTGCTTGCATCCAATGCCCAAACCAATACTTGGATCATGTGAGGGATTTTATAAGGGTTATCTAACCTGATTTAGGGCTCTTGGTGAATCCCAAAACATAAGTTATTTTGACTGTCTTCATTCAATGGATGGTGCACACATGGGTATGTACACCTAGGGCATCATGACAAGCCCATCTCCCTGGATTTTTACAAACCTATCCTACATAGTCTTGAAGAACATAACTAAAACATGATTTCCAGCAAGGGTCATTGAATTCCCATGGTGGAAATTAGAAATACACTCAATTCTTTGTGAAACCCTGATTTAGGGCCTACAAACTAGGCAGTAGAATTGAAAATTCAGTAACTTACAAAGTATGAGTGATAAAAAAAAGAGACCAAGTGCAAATGGAAGAAGACTCACAGGAGCAACTTGTGGTGTCATACTTTCATGTAATTCTTGTAGACACCTAAATTTGATTAACATATCTAATCATATTTAGTGCCTTCTAGGACATATCAGCTAAGTAATTAAGCATTACCTAATTGACCTATGTCATTCCCTAGCCCTATTTAATTCAATTAATTGGCTATAGTCCTAATTAATTATTAAGGCAGCCAATAGCTTAATATATAATCAAATTGTTATTCCTACTATTATTGAATGAATATGTTAAATCATTTAATTCATTCATTAATATTCCCTTTATATCCTAACCTAACCCCTCTCAACTACCTAAACTTGAGTTTGAACTCAACCCAACCCTTTCACACATGCTAACCCTTCCTTATACCCCTAATCACCCTTCTTATCTCCTAACCCTAATCCTAATTATATCCCTAACCATGTCACATTCCTAATCCTTAATTAGGAACTCAACCGCAAAATTCAAAGTCAACAATCTCAAGCCAAGCCTATCCATATGCATTTAAGGCTCTTACACCTTCATAAATGCCTCTTACATCCTCATTAAGGCTCTTACACCCTCATTAATAACCTTATCTTCTAGAGTCTTCTTGGTTCTCTTCCCTAAATGGTCACATTCCTCCCTCTTTTCAACCCAATCATATTGTGACACTTGCCACAATATGATGCACTTGAAGAAGCACAATTCATGTGCTCTCTTCTAGGTGCATCTGGACCTCTCCTCAGGATTGCATCTTTAGCTTTGATTCCTCACCCATTTTCTATAAAATAAACATCATTCCTTCATAATTTAATCCACCTTCTATGTAGAGTTATAATGCTATTTTGAAAGCAAATCATAAATCCATCTTTTAGAGAAGAGTTATAATGCCAGTTTGAGCTAAAAAATTTAATCTTGAAGCACATCCATGAGCACACATCCATAATAAATGGACAAATCCAATGAACAAAATGGAGTTTGAATGAGCTTGTAGGAGGTTTGCACTTTCTTCATTTAGCTTATTTCAAGTTTTCATTTTATGTCTTAGCATGTATGTAGTTTAGATTATTAGTTGTTGAGTGTTTTGATTCGTTATTATTCTTCTTTACACCTAATTTTCATAGCTCACACTTCTGTCCGTACCAATCCATAATAATCAACTGTCCACAGGATTTGCAGAGAAATAGTTATTCTTTATTGTTTTTCAATGCCAAAATTACATCATCATCCTACCACCCACCTAAAAGGGCTTATGTAGGAATTCCCAATGGTTACATCACATTTTTGAACCAACTAGCCATTTGGGAATGAGTTTTACAAATATTGACAAAAGTTGTCAATGTTGCTCAAAAGTTGCTTGGCAACTTTTTGAGCAATTTTACAATATTTTGCAATTTTGCAATGTAGGTGACCAAAATTGGTCCAAACCATGATTTGGTGATCCCTAATGGATCAAAAAATTAAACAAATGAAAATAACCTATATTTTAGGTTTTGGACAATAGTTGATCAATAGTTGATCAATAGTTGACCAAGGGCTCATAAAATGCCAATCTTGGAACTATGGTCTTACAAAAGATGTCCAATGAGTAACCTATGATTCTAACATGACTAGAGGCCACTAAGACCTTTATGGAAACCCCAAGTTCCAAAGGAAACACTTAGTTCTTTTAGGATGCTCGTGCACCACACCCCTTTTGAAAAATAATCTTCTATTTGATAAAACCTTCATTATTATATCAATATTTTCTTTGGGTAATGGAAAGGAGAACATTTCCTTCCATCTGCATCTAAAGGTCGGATCATTATTAAAGATGATTACATAATCCTCAAGTGAGCTTCCCCAATGATGTTTAAGATATTACCTAGTCTTCTCTACACCTAATATGTTGTCTAAACTTGGATATTTAGTCCTCAAATATTTCCAAAAAAGGGCTGACCCACAATCGAACATATCCAAGAAAGCTATTTTTTAATCATTGATCTACAATTGATCATGAAATTCCAAACCTTAGAGAATTTAGAAGGATTGGAAACCTTGTGGATATTAGTTGGATTGATATTATCCAAATATTATTCTTGTAATTTTTGCCCATTTTAGCTAAGGTTCTTTGTACATTCTCCATATCAACTTAGCCTCTTAAGGCTTATTATTCCACATCTAATTTTTGCGTCCCACACCACGTTACTCCTTTGACCTACATATTTTTTCCTAGGATATGAGTGACACTTTATCTTGGTTTAGCATACCCTTGATAACATAAATTCCTCATTTTTTGAACCAAAATTTGATTCACTCTTGAAGTAAGTGCCAAACATGAGAGAAAATAGATGGACATCAATGATCTGAATTATTTAACATCACAATCCTCCCACACTAAAAAAAAATTACTACCTTCGAGAGGATAGTATTTTTTCATTTTCCCCTTTTAGAGGATCTAAGAGCTTAGTATTCCTCAACTCATTTTCTAGAGGAAGACCTAGACATGAGCAGGTGATGCAGGAGTATCTTGGGTCCTTGGTAATCTTGTATCACCCAAAAACATTTGTTTACTAGTGGACCTTTGTTACTAGTTTTGTATTTGTTTTCTATTCCTGGTCACTGGTTGGGTGATTTTTGTCTCAGTGGAGTTCTTTGGATCTTTAGTGGTTGTGGTTGTGGTCATGATATGGTGTTCATGGGGTCATTGGGAAGTTTTTCCTATGATTCATGACCGTAACTCATTTGGAGTTATCGCGCTTCAGTTATGATGGATTCCGTAAAAGGGTTTGAGAAGAGGTTTCTAGTTCCAGGCAATTATTTGAGATTTTGTGACCAGATGACCCGTGGAGATATTTGGAAAGAACGATGAAAAGGGTTTGTTTATTACTGTTCATAGATTCAAATTATATGATCATGGATCTTAAGGTGGCATTTTTTTTGAGATCCTGTTGATTCTCTTTCAATTTTTTGTTGTTCTTCATGACATTGGTTTAGTTGGGTTTATTGATTGATTGTTGGAGGCTGCGATTGGTGTTTTTGACTGTTGGAGCTAAATGACATGATTGTCTAGAAGGATTTATGTGTGGAAAACATTATTTTTGGATAGTTCCTTGTAAAATAATTAAATGTGGTATTTATTGGGGATTTAGGTCAACTTGGTCTAATACACTTGACTCAGGATATGTAACTATTTATTAGGTCGACCTATTGGTGGCTTTGTATAAATGTAGTGTGTTTATTCTAGAAGGGGAGTAGCATCTAGAGGGATGATATTTCTGAGGTGTAGTAGACCATAATGTAGGATATGGGAGTATATTTTAGTGGGTTGTAACCGGGAAGGCCTTATAGCTTGGCATGTATGAAGAAATTCTACTGAATAAAGTTGTTGTTTGGATAAAAATTTTGTTGTCTCTTGTTTTTTTTTGCTATGTTGATTGTTTCTACAAGTTTTGGACATCTCCTATGGGGATTCTCCTACCTTGACTACATTGGGTGGTATTAGAGTGAAGGTTTGTATTTTACAGTGGTTTCAATCTAAGGTTCTAGACTTGTGGCATTCCTGTGGCATTGTTGTGAGGTTGAAGAGATGAGATCTGACTCGCATCAGTGAAGGATTTGCAAAAGGTGATTGAGAAGATCATTTTTTGTTGTTGGTTGGGTTGTTCTTAAGGACTAGGGTTTTGCAAGGGTTAGGGTATCATCTTTGGTGAATTAGATCATCGATTGGAGGTAGTTACACCCAAGATCTAGAAGGATGCCATCAAGAATGAACTATAGGTTGATGGAGTAGATAATGGAAGATCTTTGAGCTGAGACTAGGAATGAGATGATTGGTTTGATGAATGAGGTCATGGAAGGGTTCATGAATATTTTTGCTAGATTACGCATGAATCATGTATCTGACGATGGTTTTGAGGAGGTTGTAAAGGGATTTGGAGCTACAAATGTTTCTAGCTATGTTGGGAGTGATGGATCTGACTAATTGGTGAGACCTATAGAAAAGCTAGGTGTTGGTTATAGGTTTGAAGTATCTAAATTCTTAGGTACATTGAATCCAAAGGACCAGATTGATTGGATAGGTGAGTTGGAATATTAATTTGAGTTAGAACATATCCAAGAATCTTGGAGAGTAAGGTTGGCATAGACAAAGTTGAAGGGACATGCAGCTTTGTGGTGGAAGGAATTGTAGAAGGATAGAGAGGAAGAAGGTGAAATGAAGATCACTTAGTGGAGGTTGATGGTTGCAAATTTGGAGGCTGAATTCATACCTGAGGACTATGAATTGGAGTTGTTCAAAAGGTTGCAGAACCTGAAGAAAAAGGATCAGAGTGTGAAGGATTACACTAAATAATTTTACAAGGTAACCATTAGATCTAGTCACAGAGAGCTTTCCAACGAGAAGGTGGCTAGGCATGTGAATAGTTTGAGGTTTAATATTCAGGATGAGATGAGTATGCTGAAGATTGGATTATTTGAGGAGGCTTATCAGTATGACCTAAAGGAAGAAGATAATTTGAATAGGAAACAACATAATAACTCTAGAGGAAGGGAGAAGCAAGTTGCTAGTGGTGATAAGGGAAAACAAATTGCTGAGGTAGAAGCTAATTCGACTGCACCTAAGGGAGGTAATGGTGGTAAAGATTTTAAAGGTACTTTATTTAAGAATGGCTTGAAAGGTCACAGGTCTTTTCAGTGTAAAGAAGTCAAGAGAGCTTGTGTGAGTGAAGAAAGTGGACTATCTGCTGGTGAATCAGATAATATTGTTAAAAATGGGGACGCTCTTATGCTCTAAATATTGATGTTGAATAAGGAGGCATAACCTTGTCAATGGAAGAATTTATTAAGGACCAGATGCAAGGTTGGAGGTAAGTATTGTAAGGTGATAGTGGATGGTGGTAGCACTAAAAAATTAGTTTATGAGGAGATGGTGCAGAAGCTTGGTTTGAGAATACTTAGGAATCCAAGTCTATATAGGATTGGTTGGTTGCATGGTGATCATGTGGCAGGTGTAAGGGAACAATGTATGGTCAATTTTTGCATTGGTTCTTATGAGGATGCAATATTATGTGACATAGTGGCTATAAGTGCATGTCATGTTTTACTTGGCAGACCTTGGTAGTATGATAGAGAGGTTTTTCATGACTTTAGAAAGAATTTAATTACCATTAGGAAGTATAGTAAGAGGTGTAGATTGATTCCCTTGATGGATAAGGAGAAGGAGGTGAAGAATCAGTATGAGATTACTATCCCTTGTTCTTTCAGATTTTCCAGAGTTGTTCTCATGGAAAATATTTTGTACCTTGTGTGTTTGATGCAAGATAATCTTGGGTCCTTGGTAATCTTGCATCATCCAAAAACATTTTTTTGTTGGTGGACCTTTGATACTAGTTTTGTGTTTATTTTATGTTCCTGGTCACTGATTGGGTGATTGTTGTCTCGGTGGAGTTATTTGGATCTTCAATGATTATGATACTGATATGGTTTTCATGGGTTCATAGGGAAGCATTTCCTATGATCACAAATTTTTTTGAGTTACCACACTTGAGTTATGATGGATTCTGTGATAAGGTTTGAGAAGAAGTTTTTGGTTCCTGGCAATTTTCTAAGATTCTGTGATCGGTCGATCTGTGGAGATATTTGGTAGGATAATAGAAAAGGGTTTGTTCATTTTTTTTTGTAGAGTCCAATTCTATGATCCCACTTCTCGAGGTGGTTTGGTTTTTGAGATAGTGTTGTTTCTCTTTCAATTTTCTATTGTTCTTTATGACACTAGTTCAGTTGGGTTTACTGATTGATTGTTGGAGGTTGCGATTGATGTTTCTGACCCTTAGAGCTGATGTCATGATTTTCTAGAAGGATCTATGTGTGGAAAAATTAGTTTTTGGGTAGGTCCTTGTGAAATAATTAAATGTGGTATTTATTAGGGATTTATCCTAACCTGGTATAATATGTTTGACTCGGGATATGTAATTTTTTGTTAGGGTGACCTGTTGGTGGCTTTGTATAAATATAGTGTGTTGTAATGTGTAGAGGCATTGTCTTAGAAGGGGAGTAGCATCCACATGGATGATATTTCTAAGGTTTAGAAAATTTGAATGTAGGATCTAAGAGTATTTTTTAGTGGGTTGTAACCAAGAAGGCCTTACTGCCCAGCATGTATGAAGAAATTATGATGAATAAAGTTGTTGTTTGGAAAATAATCTTGTTTTTCTTGTTGTATCTTGTTATTTTTTGTTGTTTTGACTATTTATGAAAGGTTTGTACATCTCCTATAGGGATTCTCCTACCTTGACTATATCAGTAAGCTAGTTTACCAATTTTAAATTTTAAGATCCTCGAGATCTATGTTTGTTTCCTCAAAGATATAAACATAAAGGAAACTTGAAAGTTTACCTAGCTTATCTATTGTCTAGATTATTTAGTATACTAGTTGAAAATCCTAAGGAATTGTCTTTCCCCCTTGTTTTCTACCCCAAACAACATTGTGTCATCCACAAACTATTGATGAGTGATGATCTCTTAAGAGATAGTAATCTATATTATTTCAATATTCATATTCATTTGAGAGCACTAGATGAACCTACCAAGAGATTATGTCATTATGATGAACAAGAAAGGGGACAATAAATCCCCTTGTCAAAGAATTATTGAAGATTCAACCTTTGAAGATCCATTTATTACAACTAAGAACCTAGGAATGAAAATACAAGTAAAGATCTAATTGATGCATTGTTTATCAAATCTAAAATCCTCTAACACTTTGCAAAGAAATTGTCAATCCACCTTGTCATAAGCCTTTTTGATATATAACTTAATAAGAATCCCAAAATCCTGATTACTTAGAAGTGACTGGATCACCTCTTGCATAATGATAACCCTAGCTAACATTGATATTTCAATCATAAACCCAATCTATTCCTCAGAGATGATGCTTGGAAGCATTTTATTTAACCAATTTTCTATAACCTTAGCCAATTCTTTATGATTTGTAATGCACAAGGATATCTATCTAAATTCCTTAAGAGTAGTTGTTGTATCCTTTATGGGAATTAGTGCAATGAATGTGTTATTGACCTCTGTTGATAGTCTACACAAATTCCTTGTTACCTCCAAAGCCTCAGTCAACTCCACTTCCATGGTGCTCCAACATTTTTTTAAAAAGCCAATAGGAAAGCCATATTCTCTAGGGGATTTGTCTAGATATGAAGTTTCTTTAGGGGTTCTTCAGCTTCTTCCATTGAGAATTTTTTATTTAATTCTTTGGGAATTTGACCTAGAAGATCTTTTTGTGTCTTAGAGTATGATCCTTCAAAATTATGGATATTATGATATGTATTATGGATATTATGAATATGATGGTTGTTAGTATTTCTATGTTATAATCTTTGGTCTCAAAGCCAATGGTTCGGTAATAGGGATATATAATTGAAGATGATAGTTGTTTAGTTGTGTTTTTTTGGAATATTTCCATTTTAGAAATAAGAGTTGAAGATTTTTAAATATGATTTGTATTATATTCAGGTTTTGGTCTTGGTTATGGTGTTTCCTAGTGATCTGGAAACAGTTCCCACTGATCTAAAAATTGTGTTACTAAGTGTTGCAACTATAATAAGTTTATATTTTGGTTTGAAAATGTGTTGTATGGGTTTTTACATGGACAAGATGTTGGCAAGTGATGTAGCATCTGACACAGGGATTGGATCTCACCATAGCATATGGAGGTCCAGATACAATTGGAAAGTTATGTGGTTCTTTGGTCAGTGTGAGGCTACGTGTTTGAGATAACTGTGGAAGTTGTTCCAGTTATTACATATATGGTATTAGTCTATGCATAGAATCTTCATAGTCCCTCTATCTCCTGGAGTGGATCATGCTTCATGTTTTTGGTCTGGGTAGTGCATTTAATGTTTATCTCTTATCCGGATGGGTTTGTGCTATTTCTGAACTATGTATTTAATGTTTATCTCTTATTTGGATAGGTCTTTCAAATGTTTGATCTATGTTTTGGTCTGGATGCTTCTGGCATATGACCTTATTGTAATTCAATTTGTTGATATGGTTGACTTGTAATTTTATTTTGGTAGACCTTGTTGTAAACTCCACTGATCTATCTTGTATATACTTATTGAATGTAGTTTAGAAAAAGACATAGTGTGCTGAGAATGAGAAAGTGAAGATCTATAAGCAAAGTTTTGGAAGAGCATAAGTTTAGTTTATGAAGTGTACTATTTTATGATGATGGTAGAGAGGTAACGATAGAAACAATGTGTTGTTGAAGTTGACAGTTTTGTCCAGAACATTTGCACACACACACACACACACACACACACACATAGTGAAGAGTTGTATGTACCTTGTCCCAAGGAAAATAAGTCTTGGGTGCACAATTTTTTTTTTGTATCTTTCTACTTTGGCAGTGAGCTTCTATTTGCAAGTCTGGAGTATTGAGCTCCTATCTATTTTGGTGTTGTATTGGTAGCGATCCTTTGATTGCAAGTTCAGAGTAATGAGATTCTTGTTGGAATAATGGAATGGTGTGTACTAAGAGGGGAGGGGTGAATCAGTACCCTTAAATTTTTTTATCAATTAACCCTTAATCCTTTAGTAATCAATTCCTTGCATTACCAACCATAGATGCTATTCTATCTTTGTGCATGTAATATCAAATCATAAGCTTAATTTACATGTAAGCATTCATGAAATGTAATGACACATGAAACAAGAATTGGTAACACAGAAAACCCCTGTTAGAAGGTAAAAATTGCGGTGGGGATGAAACCCACAAAGCTTCACTATCTGCAGAATGGAAGGTGTCAGTTAAGGCTTACAAGTTTGATCACTTCTGATGATCTTACCCTGTTAGGAGTAACATGTTTAGACTAGTTAAGGTCTACTCTGATAGGATATTTAGCAACACTATCTAGTGTGCACTCAGTTAAGAGATTTATAAAAGGATTATTAAATCCACCTTCTTGAAGGATTACTTCTATTTGCTACACTTGTTAGAATGTAGTAAAAATACTTGTTGACCTGATAAAATGCAATCCTTAATTGTTGAGTATAGATCCTTTAAAGTTTACAATATGATGTATCACCTATAGTGATTGATTAATACCTCTGTTATGCTTGGTAGCCTTGAATCTTGTTCTTTATAACTGATTTCATCTTTTGTTGTCCTTCTGCATAAAACTCTATGTTTGATCCATAAGTGTCTGTTGTGGCTACAATCCTCATCCCATCCTCTTGTTCTGATTGATTAGACATCTATTTATACAATTAATTAACCTAAATAGGTTTCACGATTAACTATGAAAAATCTATGATCAAATGTTTACAACATGACCTTGATCTCCTATTTTGCATTTTTTCAATCAGTTAGACATTAAAAAAATTACATGTGCTTTACTTGTCCCTCAAGAAATGGTTTTCAAGATAATATTTAAAGCTAAATATAAAACTCAAGTGTTTTATCTGATGTGTAACTCAGATCCACATTTATTAGAATTAAAGTTGTCTCTCGATAGAATGGTGTTCGGGTTGCTCTTTAGTCTTTCCTCAGTGATGTCTGTTGGAAATATTCAGGATTAACCAAGTTACTGAGAGGGGAGGGGTGAATTAGTAACTCTTCAACTTTTAAATCATTAAACCATTCATTCATCTAATCTACTACAAGCATGAAAATGTAATTATTCATAACATATAACACAAAGATTGGTAACCCAGAAACCTTCCAAATAGAAAGTAAAACTGGGGTGGGGATGGTACCCAAAAAACTTTGGTACTGCAGTAAAAGTTGGCCGGTTAAGGCTTACAATGATCACTTCTGATGATCTTCCTTGTTAGAAGCAATTAGGACTGCTAGGTCCACCTTGTTAGAGGATTTACAAACATACAATGAAGTATGCACTCTGTTAGGAGATTTACAAAAGACTGTTAAGTCTACCCGATAAAAGGATTTACAAACTGATTCAACTGTTAGGATGAAACAGTAGATCTTGACTTACAACTTTATTGCTGATAAGATCCTGAGTACTGATCACCTGTTGTGATAGATATGTCAATTCTGCTCCTTTACCAACTCGGCGAAAATGCTCTGGTCTGCTGCCTTAATGCAGTCTCTGCTCTGCTCTTTCTAATTTCGCATATCCATACA
>MU225475.1:194293-209829 GCA_018584345.1 Thuja plicata | reverse complement strand
CCCCCCTCTCTCTCCCATTCTTCTATAAATAGAAGCCTGTTTTGAGAGCAAATAAGCCTTCACTAGAGATTAAAAATTGCATTGTTATGCTGCTAGTTTCATCTTAGAATTACATTTCATGCTTCATCTCATGCTAGTTCATTATTCTCATTTCATCTTTTGAAGCTAGTTTGCATGTTTTATTGTCATTTAGCTTGTTTTTAATCAAAATCCTTCATGCTAAGTTGTATTAGTCACTGATTCAATAGCATATTCTGAGGGCTGATATGTTGTTAGTCACACTCCTCCTAGTTAGAAGGCAATAGGTCAGTTTTAGTGGGTTTATATGCTTTTCTAACCATTTCACACTAATATAATGATCTATTGAGTGTTTGTGTTGCTTCTGACAGGTACCCATTTACACACGCACAATATCTAGCTTGCTGTTCTCTGCCCTCAATGGAAATGGTTCTATTTTCTCTTGTTCCTTGTAGTTTTCTAGCTGTCTATCATAATTGGCCTCATTGTGCATCTAGGACATTAATGCCCTTAGGTGTACATCCCCTATGTAAAGTAGAGGGTTCCACTCAGTATGTAATGGAATAATGAAGTTATGTATGTACAATTCACAAAGTAAAATTTTCTGTTATGAGAGAAGGGTCTGGTATAGACCTTAAAATTATTGAGTTGACTTGAAATCAAAGTCTATATCTTTAATGGTCATCATTAGTTGGAACAAGAGGAACTATTCTTTCTAATAGATGATGTAAACCCTAGGGGGTGGGCTACAAATAATTATTTGATCTACCAATTTAAGGGCATGATCCATCTTTTGTTTCTATTTTTCCAAATGGTCTTTCAACTCTGCAATCTCCTCCCCTTGCTCTGTTATTAGTTTCTTCATTTTCTTTTTCTCTTCTCCCCATAAAGTTGTTGTTAAAATATACTTATTATGTAATCCAAAGAGAAGCGCCTGCAAGGTGATTGGGCCACAATCTTCTTCCTGGTTACTTTGCCTCCTTTGTTCCTTCCATGACTGCTCTAAGAAACTTGTTAACTAGGTTCTTTTATATGGAACTAGGGAAATATCTTAGTGGGCTGACTGATGGGTTATTGAGGCGCTCTCCTCATTACTATCTTGGATATCATGATGGATTTGTTGGGGACTATTTTGGTAAACATTAGGTTCATCTTCATAAGTATCTATTGAATTTGGAGGAAAGTCTAGAATTGTAAACAGCTTTAGGGAATCATCCGAAATAATTTGTACATTGGGTTGTTCATCAGATTGCAAACAGGAAGCGGGTTGGATTTCTGAGGATACTCTAGGGAGCTATCTTCTCATTCTAGGGATTCTTTGCACAGGGGTTTCTTCAATCTCCACAACCTTTTTCTTAATAACCTTCTTTGGCTTCTCTGCTGCAGGAGTAGCTTCTATAGGAACCGACTTCCTTTTCTTCCCCTTTGAGGCTGTAGGGGTTTGTGGCTTGGATGCAAGAATAGAAGTTTCTACCTCTAATTTCTATTTTCCTTTTGTTCAGGTAGAAGTAGGTACATTTCTCTCATGAGTAGGTAAAGGCATACTTACTTGCAAATTTTCATTTTTTGCCCCTGGGTATCTTGCTCGATGGCTGGGTCAATTGGTATTGCATCATCATGACCAGATTGCACATTAAGGTTAACTCGTGGTTGTAGGGTTTTATGCGAGACAAATTTTGGCCATGCAATGGGAGAGGCATCCCTAAGAGATCTTTCTATTAATAGTTTAATTAGGGCATGGTGGGTGACAAAATTGACATTTCCTTTTTGGGTTTCCTCAACACTGATGCATATCATATTGTACAAGAAATTGGGGACATTCATTGGAAGATTATACCTTACATAACTCGGTAATTTAAAATGATGTGCGTGCAAATTGGAAAATATCCCTTCACATGTAAAATACCTAATAATATATGTATCCAGCTCATTATACGGTGGAGGGATAGACATTCTTTTGCACCCTTTTTTGGTAATCTCCAGAGGAGGGTCGCCTGGTAGGGTAAACTGGGCCCTAGCTGATCTGGCATCATGAACATTGGGGTAGTGCTCTCCAACCATTGGTAACCCATTAACTTCTACTATCCATTCTTCTGTGGTGACCACTATCAATCCCCATACAGTTTCTTGTCCTTCCTCAAATGTACTTGCAAATTCAGCTGTCGAGTCTTCATCAAACTCTGTTAACTTTAAGAAATATCCTAACCAGCCACATGCATTAAACCTTCTTACTACTTAAACATATAAAAGTAACACACAATGTACTACCGGCTCATCTCTCTACAACTTGCCTTCCATATTTTCTTGCCAATTTTCAATTTGTCTGCTTTGTAGTAGATAAATGCCTTATTCCTTTTTGAGTTTCAGACTACTCATTTTTTTTAAAACTATGGGCTTCCTTCTGAATTCCTCTGTTATTCTTAGCATGAACAATGGTGATGTATTTTAGCAAGAGAAATTATATCTCTTACTGCGGGTTTCCACATAATTTAATTATAAGTCACATCAAGTCTGACAATCAAAGATAATTTGGGAATAAAGGTACGACAGCTGTGCGATATAGCAATGAGACTTTAATGAGACAAAGGTGAAGTACAGATTTGAGGTGACATTAAATATTTTAGGAGTAAATAGAAATGACATTTTAGGAATTAATACACTTCCCTCCCCCCTACGAAACATTGAAAAGTGTCCCCACTTGGCATACTTGGCACAAGGAATGGAACTGGCTTAATGCTGCAATGATACATTTATTGCAGTACTAGATATAATCATTGAAATCTATGCACTAAAAATGGAAAAAATTTGAAAATATGGTACTTTTCATTCGATCATTGCACATGCTAGAAAAAGGTGGTGAGAGTGGAATGAAAGTGGTGGTGGCTTGCGTCAGCGTATTCGGCTCTTATTTGAAGCAAAGAAAGCAAAATGGTGATGATGTGGAAGGTGGGTGGGTGGAAGATAAAGAAATGAGATGAGTTGGAAAGAAGAATTAGAAAGTGAATGAGGAATGAACTTCATGTGAACATGAAGTTTTTATTATGGACATGCTTAATGGAATTCTGTTGAAGAGCTGCAGGAAGAAGGTTTGCACCCTCTGCTGCAGGAAGTGTTACTTGTTGCTCTTTTGAAATTTGTTGTTGAAATTGCTGCAGGAAGTCTTCTTTTGTTTGCGGTTGGTGATACAAATTTAGCCGATGTCCATTGACTAATAGATTGAAGTGTACTAGTTCAATTTTGGTCAATTGGATGGCTCCATTTGTGAAGACATGGTTTATTTTATATGGCCCCAGCCATCTTGTCTACAGATTTCCTGGTATTTCATTGAATCTGCAATCATAGAGTAATGCCCAATCACCAACGTGAAACTATTTGTTCTTAATATGTGAGTCGTGCCACTTTTTCCTTTGCTTCTGTACTATTTTAGTGCGCTCTAGGGAAGATTTGCACATTTCATCCAAGGAATTGAGATGTAGTAATCACTCTTCTTGTGCTGCAGGAAGATCAATATTTAACTCCACTACTGTCTACAAAGTTTTGTGTTCAAATTCAATGGGTAGCATTGCTTCTTTTCCATATAACAGTTCGAACGGAGTGAACCATGTGGTGGTTTTCTAGTTTGTTCTATACACCTAGATGAATTCTGATAATCTACTGCTCCAATCTCGGTGATGCAAATGAACTATTTTTGTTAAGATGGCTTCAATTTCCCAATTTGTAACTTCAACCTGTCCATTGGCCTGAGGGTGATAGGAACTTGACTTTTGATGTCTGATATTATATTCTTTCATGAGCTCTGTTATCAGATTGGAAGTGAATTGAGCACCTTGGTCAGTTCTCTTGGTACTCCATATCTGGTGAAAATTTCAACATACAAAAATTCTGCAACTTTATGATCCCGGGCATGCTTCATGGCTTTTACTTCAACCCATTTGGTCAGATAATCAATGCACACTAGGATGTAAGAATTCCCATTAGATGGAGGGTCTATTGGGCCAGTTGATTCCATGCCCCATTTGTCAAATGGAGTTACCACCACCTGTGGATTAAGGGGCATTTCATCTGATTTGGTTGGTTGGCCCATTCTCTAACATTTGTCACATTTCCTTGTGTAGCTGGCTGTATCCTTGTGAAGTGTAGGCCAGTAATATCCAGTTGTTAAAATATTTTGGGCTGTCCTTTTTGCTGCAAAGTGTCCCCCACATGGCTCATTATAACATGCATGGAGAATGTCATATGCCTCACCTTCTCGCACACATCTTCGCATTACTTGATCAGGTCCAGTGTAAAATAGTATGTTATCAATCCAAGAGAAATTAAAGCTTTTCTTGACAAGCAGTCTCCTATCCTTTTAAGAAAAATGTGTTGGCATTTTGTTAGCTACAAGGTAATTAGATATGTCAACATACCACAAACTTTGGATAGCAATATGAAACAAATGCTTGTCTGGAAATGCATCATCTATCAGAGTAGTATCTTCTTCAACATAGTGAATTCTGGATAGATAATTAGCTACTACATTTGTCTTTCGAGGCTTGTCAATGATTGTAATGTCAAATTCCTGCAAAAGAAGGAGCCATCTTGCTAACCTTCCTGTTATGGAAGGTTTGTTCATGAGATATTTAATTGCTGGATGGTCAATATGAACAAAAATGGGATAACCAGTTATGCAGTGATGGAATTTGTTCAGAGAATAAACTACTGCTAGTAATTCTTTCTCAGTCACTGTATAGTTTAAATCTGGTCCATGGAGGCTCTTGATAATGTAGTAAATTGCATTCTCTAGGTTACTAGACTTTTTTCCTAGGACACCACCTATTGCATAGTCTGAAGCATATGTATGAATGTGAAATGGTAAAGACTAGTCAGGGCCCCTAAGTATGGGTGCAGTTGTCAATAGTGACTTAAGCTGCAGTAAGGATTCATCACATTCCTTTGTCCAAGAAAATTCAGCCTCTTTGGTAAGAAAAGTATACATAGGACAAGCTATTTGACTAAAATTTTGGATAAACCTCCTATAGTAGCCAACATGTCCTAGGAAAGACCTAACATCCTTTTTCTTTGTAGGGATAGGTAGTGTGAGAATTACCTCTATTTTCATAGGATCTACCTGGATTCTAGCTTCAAAGATAAAATGTCCCAGCACTACGCCTTCCTACATCATCATGAAGCATTTCTCACTGTTGAGAGACAAGCTATGTTCCTGACATCTGATCAGTACTCTTTCCAAATTCTTCAGGGCTTCCTCAAAGGTAACACCAAATGTAGTAAAGTCATCCATATATATCTTCAGACAATCATGTGATATGTCAGCAAAGATGTTGATTACAAATCTCTGGAAAGTAGTTGGTGCATTGCATAAGCCAAATGGTAATACAGAATAAAAATATGTGCTCTAGGGGCATCTGAATGTGGTCTTCTCCTGATCTTCTAGAGCAATGCTGATCTGATTGTAACTGTTGTATCCATCCAGAAAGGAGAAGTATTTCTTACCAGCGAGAGTGTCCAAGACTTGATCAATAAATGGTAAAGGAAAATAATCCTTCTTGGTGGCGTTATTCAACTCTCTGTAATCCACACATATCTGCCATTTTCCTCCCTTCTTTGGTACAATGACCAAAGGTGATACCCACTTGATATCAGAGATTGGATAGATGAAACCATCATCTAGTAACTTTTGCAACTTAGTTTTGACTATTTCTCACAATGTTGGGTTTATCCTTCTTTGAGGCTGACGAAGTGGTAAGATGCCATCATTAATGTAGATCATATGGGTGCAGAGTTTGGGGTTCAGACCTAACATATCTCCATAATCCTAAGAAAAGGCTTTCTCATGCTTATGCAGGAGTTTGGTTAACAATGTCAATTGTGGTGGTGGCAACTTGTTGTTCACATGGAGATTATGACTAGGGGAAATTTCCACAGTAGTTGTTAGCTCTACCATTGACATTTCAGGTACTGGGCTTGTAGCTACTTCACATGGAAATAATTGGATAATTATCTTAGGGCTTTCTGGAAAGACACAATCCTCATAGGTACATAGCTATAAAAAAGAGCTTTCAGAAACATCCGTTGCTACTATACACTCATTGGTAAGAATACTTTGTATTACATCGTCTTCCTCTTGTATTTTTAGAAAAGATTGTATGTGCATCATCATAAGCTGGGCAATGAAGTTGAGCTCTTCTTCCCCATCCCCTAGTTCTGGCCAAATAGAATCTCTAAAGTCTCGTCATGGTTGGGCAGGAGGATACAGTGCTAGCTTCATACTTCCTGATTTGCAACTAATTTTTGCATTAGTGGTGGATAACCAAGGTCTCCCTAGGATGACTAGATGGCCAACAAAGTTTACTTTAGGTGATAAGATAAGAAAATCAATAGGGTATTCCCATGAATCCAAGGTGACTACCACATCCTCTATAAAACCATCTGGAGTGACTATTGAACTATCAACAAGTTGTAACACTATTGGAGTTGTTCTCATAACCTCTATACTTAATCTATGCATTGTATCTTTGGTCATTACATTTATGAATGCGCCCAAATCAACTAAAGCATTTTTAATAGATTGTCCATTAATTATCAAGTCACCTACTGGACTTCCAGGGTCTGAATACTTGGGTATAACTACCTTGCCCAACATAATATCTACAAGTTTCCCTATCACATGAACTTTTTGAGGGTCCTTCTTTTCCCTTCTAGGCTTTTTAAGGCATGCGTCCTTAATAGCTTTTCCATAGATAGGAACATCTTTGATAGCTTGGAACAAAGGTATTTGGATGTGCATATTTTTCAGCTGCTCAAGAATATCAAATGACATTTCTTCTTGGGATATATATTTTTCTATGGCGAGACTTTGTGGAAAAGGAGGGTCAACTGAGTTTTTAACATCAGTTTCGCTATATTTTTGAGTTGATTGGGTGGTATTTTGCAGTGTAGCCTCTGGAAGAGGTGTTGATGTTGTAGGAGTGTCGGTAACTTCTATGATAATAGAATGTTCAGGTGTAGGAAGAGTGATACCAGACCTCAAATGGATATCAGATATCTCTAGTGTGTAAGCAGGGTATTGCTATGTATCAATGGTATACATTGGCTATTGCTATTGCTTGCTATTTGGGTTAGGTTGTGGATGAGCAGGTAATCGAGTTGGCTTTGGATTAGGACTAGTGGTTACAGGAGGTGGCATTATTGCAGGAGGAGGGACTAGAGGTGACAATTGTAGGAAAGAAGGATTTTGGTTAGGCTACTATGGAGGCCCCCTCCATTGGTTATTTTTCTGCCAATTTCCTTGCGGTGGTTTTCAGTGATTCTCCTGGTTAGGCCATTGGTTATTTTTCCACTGGTTATTTTGCTGGTTAGGCCACTGGTTATTCCAGGCTGGCTAAGAGTACTGAGAAGGATTCTGGTAACTTTGGTTTTTCCATTGACTATTGTAAGGATTTGAAAATTGTAATGGGTCCTGAGGCATACCTTGTCATGAAGCCCATGGTTGACATTGAGCAATGAAGAACACTTCCTCATCAACTCCTTCTATCTTCATGTACTCAATAGGAAAATTTTGATTTTTCAGGTTCGCCACCAGCTTGCATCCGCAAACTTTCTTTTGTTTATGGTACGAGGACAGTACTCAGCTAACTGTAATTCAGCATCTGCATATTTGTTTTTAGCAGTCACGGTGTCAAGATGTGTAGCAACATCATTAATGATGTCTTACTTGAAATCTGTGAGCAAATTGGATATCTCCAGCTTGGAAATGCTCAAACTGCTCCCTTTAGTGACTGTAGACCGATATCCTCTGCTTTTCTTCCCAGTTGATTTGGAGCAGTTGAGAAAAAATTTCTTGAGGTCATCCCAAGAATATTGGGATATGTCCCCACCAGACATGAGGTTCAGTGCTTCCAAACAGCTATCGTTCACTCCTCTTAAGCAGAGTAGTTTTTGTGAATCCTCCGCTAGAAAATGTTGGAGATTATTTTGCATGGTGTGTAAGAAACGTGAAACACAGTCCTCCAAGGTTTCATCCTCCTTCTACGACATTCTAAAAATGTCATCTCCCCTTGGGTCACTCCCCTTGCAATATTATTTGTAAATCTGCAGAAACAAAGTTTGCATCTCATCCCATGTGCATGCTGCATTTGATCCTATGTCCATGAACCATCATAAGGCTAACTCTTTCAGGGTTGCTAGAAATAGTTTGAGTTTGTGGGCATCATTATTATAGTCAAAGATACGATAGAGGATGTCGAACTAAAACAAAAAGGTGTCAGGATCTTCGGTTATCAGGCCATAAAAATTTGGGAGTGCAGCAGAGGGTATATTTTTGAGATAAGCATTGTTTATAAGGCTTGGTAGAGGAAACAAGAAAGTAGGTTGTGCCATTACTAGAGGTATTGGGAGTTGGTGTTGTTGTTGGAAAGGAATATTAGCTACAAGATTGTTAACACCAGGTGCGTTTGGGTCAGAATTATCAAGAAATATGGCAAAGATTTCAGCAAAAGGCTGAAAACCACTTATATCAAAAGGCTCTGCTCTAGAGGAAGATGTTGTAGGAAACTTGAGACTTGCATCAACAAAAGGTAACTCAGCTTCTTCAACTTGTTTGTTCAAATTTGTAGACTCTCCTGGAAGAAGTCTACCATATTTGTCTCTTCTTCTTCCCCTTCAATGCATGCAAATAAATTCTTCACACTGGTGAAGCAATTTAGGACCACAAACCACTATTTAAAAACTAGCTAGAAATGGAAAATGACTCATAAAGTTTCTTAGCTTGACACCATCCCCGGCAGGGGTGCCAAAAATGAACTGCCTCACAATAGGTTCTTAGTAATCATGCTCAAGGCCTCTCTTAGGAATAGTTTATTCAATCTAAGGATCACTTCTCCCACCATGAGGTGCATTTAGTTTGTCAACCTAGGGATGTATACTTGAAATGGTACGACACAATATGTCCACTAACTCCCTTAAAGAGTCATTCTACTTATGCTACAAGAAGGTAAAATGCATGAAATGAATCTATACTAGAGATGAAAGAAAGGAAACACACTTACTCCTAACTGAAATGAATGCTACAAATTGCAAACTATACTTAAGCCTATCTTTCAACCTAGAGCATTCACTAAAACTATCCTTGCAGGTGTTGCAGAAACATTCATAAAGTACAATGTTGAAGGAAGAAACTATAATCTTCTATCTAGAATACTGGAAATGATGAAAGTAAATCTAGTCTACTCTACTCTAATCCACCTCCCAAGTGGGCACCCTTGGTTGGCTTCTGCTAATCTATTAAAAAAGAAGATAAACCAAAAGTCACTTCATTATATTTCAAGAACTGATTACATAAGAACGATACATAAAAATGGAAATAAACTTCTTGTGTAAGATACAACAAAACAATGTATTTCAAAACCTTCAGAACTTACAAATTAATAGTCCCATCCCTATAAATAGAGGATCGACTCTTTATTCTAAAACAAAAAAGGAACAATCTGACTGAAACCACGCTAAAGAGGAAACGTAACAGCCCACGACATATGCAATGAAGTATGGGTGACCAAGTCAACATACTAGGAGTGTGAAGGGAATATAGCAGCACTACATCCCTACATTTCTAGAATAGTGGCTCCTTATTTGTAGTATCTATGTCTTCTAATGCCATGATGGTTATCTATTTGTAGCTGGTCTTCAACATCCTCTTTGAATGTTGTCGACCACTCTCAAGCGGCTCCTACTTCCTGGCAGGTTAGTTATCATGCAAAGATATTCATATAACTAAAATTAATCAAATTGATCCAAATATTAGAACACACATTCTGATTGTTATATGAAACACTGCAATATATATAATATTGGTAAAACATGAAATATCTATTCTTCCCATGGGTTTAGTGGTTCTAAATGTACTTTGACATAAGTTCAACTAATTATAAGTCCACAAATGTTTTGGTAATACTTAAAAATAGAGTATAAAGATTAATATAATAGAGATAGTAAATGGTCTCATCAAGTTCCAAATCTTGGTAATGATTTGTCCAGTGGTTCATTCAATAATGCTTCAATAGAATTTGTGTCCTAATCTATGTTTATCTCGTAGTCAAGTGGTTCTAACCATGCTATCCTCAGTATAGCTAGTTTGATCAAGGTTGTATCGATGTCCACCATGAAACAAATATCATCTTTATATTGATCCACCAGTTGTTCTGGTATACTCATCATTTTCTGCATTCTGTCCTTGAATCCAGTGAAATATTCATCCATGACTAATGTAAAGTTGTCCCCTAGTGACTGAATTCACTAATTTGGATTGTCACTGGTCAGGTAGTGTCCTAATTGACATTACCAACAGATGGGAGAAAGTCTTGAAAGTAGTAGAATATACACATGAGGAGTGAACCAAACTTAGACGAGTTAGATTTTGCTGTTCTAATGGTCCAACTGTAGACCCTTCTTCACAATCTTATGGGTAGTGTCAACTGCTCTGCATGCAATACTACTCAGTCTGCTAGCTTGGAATACCTTGTATCCCAACAAACATGCACTGAAATTTAGTTCTAGAGCGGTGATGGAATTTACCTTCAAACCTATGCCATCCCATACTGCACCTGTCATCTTTTCTATGTCGGGGCAAGGAAGATGTTTGAGTAATTTTTCCTGTTGGTTACTCGATAATTGGTCACTGCATGTATTACATCCTTGGTAATTGGTTTTGGCTCGTCCATCCACATCTTTCGGTCATGTACCTGGCTAAGAACTATCTGGATCCACTCAGTCTTGAACTCCTTTGGGAACATTAGGGAATGTTTCAGCCCTTTCACCTCAATGTGTTTATGTTCATCTTTGATGTTTCTATAAGTGCAAAGCTTCTTGTAAGCTTCCTCTACTCCCAGATCTCTGATTTCTACAACTTTGCAGTGGATATAGGCTCAAACATCCTTGATTAGAAAAACCCTAGGTGGTATGCTTGAGAACACTCCAACGTCATCGGGTTGTGAAGTAACCTCTGAACAAAATTTATACTTAGGATCTTCACATGTAGTGTTCTTGATTAGGTTGACCTTTTCATCTTTGGCACTCTTCATCTTGGAAACGTGAGATGTGGTTGCCATTATTTCTGTAAATTAGGGCTTTTCCTCCAAATAAACCATGAGCTCGGTGAATCTTAGTTACTCACTTGATCTACAGTAGATGCTGTGAATCTGTCTGAATACCATGAATGTGTTGGTTAGTCACTTCTACAATCTGTTCAATGTTCTTCACTCTGTGCTCTTCTCTTCACTGTTAATCGCTTTGTGAATGAATGAGATTTCCGCCACCTTTTTATTGATGATGCCCTAAGAGGTGTAATAAATGCTTTTACCCACTTCTCAGTGTTCAAAGATGGAGTCACTCGGGGAACATACCAACTTCATTCTTAGTGAGAATGTGATGCTTGGGGTTTGTGATACTTCAATTGACCTTTCACATGTTCACCGATGGAGCTCGGTATGTAGTGAAGACTTCAGTGTCTTTTTACATGGTTACCGACGATGCTCGGTTTACATTAACAACTTAGCTTTTATATATTCACTAATGATTCTGGGTATGCATTTGATTGACATGATTGGATTCACAAATTTATAACAAGTAATACCATAGTGGATCTTTATTTATGCTAATTTGGCATATTATCAATGTATATTAGAACTGATATAAAATATAACTTGGTATAGTGCATTTCCATACTTACTTGTTCTGCTTAGGTGGGGGTAGTGATATCAACAGATCCATTGTATAAGGTGTCACCAATTGTATTGCTTAGATGACTGACCCTATGATAGTGTAAGTATGCCATTCCGGGGTTAGTTCAACTTCTTGACTTTCTTATCAATTTTCTCATGCAGTTTGCAGCTATGTGTCCATATCTACCACATGTTGTGCAATTTTTCCATGTTTTGTATTCCCAAACATATGAGTTACCGACTCTTTTTAGTTGATAAGCATTTTCTTGTTCTTTTGGCTTCCATGATTTCTTTGTTTTTTTTTTTTTTTTGCATTGAAGAGATGTTGATGCAGGAGCATCCTGGGATAGTTGGCAATCCTGATCAACAAAAAAAAAATATATTTTCTTTTTTTCTTTAGCTTATTTGGAGACTAATCGGTGAAGTACTCTGTCGCTCGGGCATGCTTGTTTTTTGGTGCTTGGGTTCTGTCACTTGGGCATGCTTTTTTTCTGTTGCTTAGGTTCTATCACTCAGGAATGCTTAGTTTTTGTTGCTCAGGTTTATGTCACTCCGGCATGCTTGTTTTTTGTTGCTTGGGGTAGTCTTTGCCTGAGTCACTCTGTTGCTCGGTCATGCTTTGCCCGAGTGGTTTATTTTGGATTTGGATGTGGGGGCCGAATTTTGTGTTGGATTTCCATGACGGAGTTAATGATGGATTTCTCATTGAATTTTGTGTGGACCTAAATCTGGTGGATTTAATGACCGTTGCAGTTGAATGGTGCATTTAATATATGTTCATTGTGGATTGTAATGGCCGACTGACATTTAATTATTGTTTGTGGAAAGTTTGTATAGGAGTCTAGGTTGATGTTTTAAGGGACACGACGGGAGGGAAGAAGATAGAAGAGTAAGCTAATAAGTTGAAAGTTTGTAAAATTGTTGCAGATAGGGTTAAGTGGGTAGATAGAGACTACAGATTGCTTGGTGGCTTATGAGCACAAGTTGAGATCTGGTTTCTTCCACTTAGCTATAGGATAGATGGATGGAGTTGGATCCTAATAGATCTGGTTGAGTTTATTGATGTAATTGGCCCTAACTGGGAAGGCCTTACATCTCGACATGTTGCATGTAATTGGAATTCTAAATTAATATAAAGTTGATATTGAAATATCTTGTGTGGTGTTGTTTCCGCTATGTTATTTTTATTTGGTTGCAAGTTTGGATAGTCCATTCTTGGATCCTCCAAACTTGAATGCATCAAGTGGTATTAGAGCGAAGGTTGATCTGGTTTGTTTCTTAGGGTTTTCAAAGATCTAGAGAGATGCCTCTGAGAAGATTGGACCCTAGGGCAATTGTAGATCTTTCTGAGGAGGTGGAAGCAAGGATAACAAAAAGATTCAGATATGAGATGGTGACAATGAAGAATGAAATCATAGAAGGTATCATAAACATTGGATTATAGAGAGGCCCTAGAATGGATGATGGTTATGAAGAAGCTTCTAAAGATTTTTAGGCTTCTGGATCTAGTGGAGATGATAGAACTGATTGAATGAGAAGATTTGGAGGCGGAAGATATGGTCAGTTGTAGAGATCTGAAGCTTAGTTGAATACAAGTTATTGAATGGAGGTGTCCAATTTCTTAGGAACATTGAAGCCCAAGGATCTGACTGATTGGATCGATGAGTTGGAAGACTACTTTGAGCTGGAAGACATTGAAGATCCACTTAGAGTGAGATTGGTATAGACTAAGTTAAAAGGGCATGTTGCTCTATGGTGAAAAGAATTGCAGAGGGACCAAAAAGAAGGTGAGATGAAGATTAATTAGTGGAGGTTGATGGTGGCAAAGCTAAAAGCTAAGTTCATTTCTAGTGATTATGAACTAGAGTTGTTTAAGAAATTACAAAATCTGAAATAGAAGGAGATGACTGTAGAAGATTATACCGAGGAGTTCTACAAGTTGATAATTCGATCTGGACATAGAGAAATTTTTAAAGAAAAGGTGGCAAGGTATGTTATTGGTATCAGATTCAATATCCAAGATGAGATTGGTATGTTGAAGATTGAATCTGTAGAGGATGCTTATCATTATGCACTGAAGGCACAAGATAAGTTGAAGAGAAGATATTATGGTAATTCTCGAGGGAAGGAGAAGCAGGAGCCATCGGTAAAGGATAAACCAAAAGTTGAAGATGAACCAAAACCTTTTGAATCGAGGAGAAATACTGGTAGAGGTGTATTCAGAGGTACTTATTACAGCTATGGAGAAGAAGGACATCGGTCATTTGAATGTCCCCATGTAGATAAGAAGGTTGGTAGTCACCGAAATGTTGTGGTGAATGAAGTTGCTGAGAATGAACCTGAGGTGGAGGATATGAATTTTTTGCTTAGGAGAACATTATTGTCCTCAAAGGAAGCTGATTCTTGTTAAATGAAGAACTTGTTCAGGACTGTGTGCAAGTATGGTGGTAAACATTGTAAGGTGATTTTTGATGGAGGGAGTACTGACAACCTAGTTTCTGAGGAGATGGTTCAGAAACTTGGTCTGAAAAGATTGAGACACCCTTGTCCTTATAGGATAAGTTGGTTACAAGATGGTCATGCACTAGAAGTGAAAGAGTAGTGCATGGTGAGTTTTTACATTGGTACTTATAAAGATGAAGTATTATGTGACATTGTGGAGATGAGATCTTGTCATGTTTTACTCTGTAGACCTTGGCAGTATGATAGAGAGGTTATTCATGACTGTAAAAGAAATCTAATTACTATCCTGAAAGATGGACAAAATTCTATTTTGATTCCTTTGAAAGATGAAGGTGAAGGAAGGAAGAACTTGAGCATTGGTTGCAGATCTGAAATGGTTGTAGTAGATGGTGCAAACATAAGTGTGCATAGATGTGAAGGTAAATCAACAAGTGCTAGTGGTAAAGGAAAGCAGAAGAAGAACCAAGGGAAGAGTGTCTTGGTTGAGGACTTGGAAGACCTATATATAAAGAACCAGTTTGGGATCTATGTGCTGAATCCCAACAGATGTTCATCTAGCTTCTGAGAACATCTTTTTGCACTTGGGATGTCTGATAACGGAGCATCCTGGGATAGTTGGCAATCCCGCTCAACAAAAAAAAATGCTTTCTTTTGTTCTTTATCTTATTTGGAGATTGATTCGTGAAGTACTCTATTTCTTGGGTTTTTGTTGCTCGGGCATGCTTTTTTGCTGGTGCTCAGGTTCTCTCACCGGGCATGCTTATTTTATGTTGCTTAGGTTATGTCGCTCGGGCATGCTTGGTTTCTATTGCTTGGGTTTCTATCACTTGGGCATGCTTGTTTTCTATTTCTCGTGGTGTTCTTTGCCTGAGTCACTATGTTTCTCAGTCATGCTTGGCCCGAGTTGTTTATTTTGGGTTGGATCTGGTGGCAACCTTTTGTATTGGATTTCCATGATGGAGTTAATGATGGATCTCTCATTGGAGTTTGTGTGGACCTAAATCTGGTGGATTTAATGACCGTTACAACCAAATGGTGCATTTAATATTTGTTCATTGTGGATTGTAATGTCCGACTAACATTTAATTATTGTTTGTGGCAAGTTTGTATAAAATGAGTCTAGGTTGATGTTTTAAGGGACACGACAGGAGGGAAGAAGATAGAAGAGTAAGCTAATAAGTTGAAAGTTTGTAAAATTGTTGTAGATAGTTGTAAGTGTTAGAGTAATTTAGTAATTACTCTTTTGTGCTTAAGTTATACTTAGGCAACTTTCTATTTTCTGAGAGTTTCCTTTTTAGGGCTTCGGTATCCTTTATAAGGAATCACCGCTTAGTTTTATTT
>MU225475.1:175313-185815 GCA_018584345.1 Thuja plicata | reverse complement strand
GCAGACTCTAAACTTGGTAAGACACTATTATCAAAATTATTCATCTCAAATGAAATCAGTCTACCAATTAGGCTATCAAGAGTGACTGTATTATTTGCTACTGCTCTCATTTCTTGAATAGCAGAGATTGTAATAGCATATATAGGCAATAGGGTTCTTAGAATTTTACTTAACATTGTCTCCTCTTCAAGTGTACCTGCAACCCCTCATATAGCATTGAGTACTTTTTTTATTCTTGTGTTGTACTGTGTGATGTTTTTACCTTCTTTCATTCTGAGATCATCAAACTTTCCTCTAAGGCTTTCTGCCTTGGCTCTCAGAACATTTGCATCACCATCATGTACAAGTTTCAACTTGTCCCACATTGTCTTTGCATTTTTGCAATCTTTGACATCCTCAAATTCAACATCAGAGAGTGAGGATGAAAGCTCTATAACCATGCAGTTATGTTCATGCTTTACTCTCAATTGATCTAATGTCAATGGTCCTGTAGGTAACACATATGCAGTATCTAAGTATTGAGTAATATCATTGCCAATACCTGATAAGTGAAACTTTATCCTACTTTGCCATGAAGCAAAGTTGTCCTTGTTCAACTTGGGCACATCTCGTATGTTCATCTTCTGATCTTTACTTAGGTCTTAAAATCTTCCTTCTAAGCACACAAGCTTTGATACCAATTGTTAGTAATAACTGAGAGAGGGGAGGGGGTGAATCAGTGGCCTCAAAAATTTATCCTTTTAAACTTCAATCCACCAATTAATACACCTCAGATTATTAAGTCCCTACAAGATGTAAGCCTTTGAAATACTTGAAATAAATAACTGTCTGTCGGTTTATGTTGTCTGTCCTTCTTCTCCTTGATAACTGATAAGCAGTAAAATGTATTTACCAATACTCAGTAAATATGTAGAGTATACCAGTCAATCCATAAATGCATATGTGAAATGTAAAATAATAAAATAATAGACCATACACACATAACACAATGATTTTAACGTGGAAACCCTGTTAAGGGTAAAACCACTGGGACCGGTACCCCAATTTTTCACTCTTCTGAAGTGAGCCTTGTTAGGAGCCAACCCTATTAAAGGTTACAAACACATGGTTAAGTGTGACCTTGTTAGAGGATTTTTATACATAGGTTGTCACTTAGTATCTAGCATCTATGCTACCATCCTTGAATAAGTCTCTAGACTGTCAATAGGCGTTATGCTAATCTTACTACCATCCTTGAATTAGCCTCCTTCTTAGTTTGTCAATAGGCTTTAGGTAAGACCGATGCTACTATCATGAGTCAACCTTCTGGTAATCTGTTAGGATATACCTCAATTACAAAAGACTGTTAAGTCCTACTCTGTTAAGAGACTTAATGCTTCAATGGTTAAACTGAAACACAATGACCTATTTCTAATGCAACTGTGAATTGCAGATATTTAGATCTATTTATGTACAATACCTTTCTGATCAATGTATCAGTTCCATTCCTTTGTTCTTCATTCTTTCTTCTCTGTGATGCTATGCTTTACTATGTGTCGGTGTCTGTAGAATTCTTTAGCTCTCCCTTAGCTTGATTGATCAGGACTGCATGAAGTTTAACCTTCATCAGTTTCTCTTCAGCATCTTCTCTCAATTCACTCCCCTGTGTATCTGAGTGCTTATTGAAATGAATTAAACTTGTCTCTTATATAGACATGATATTCCTTAATTCTTGGTTCTTGATTCTTGATTCTTGGCGTGAAAAATAATCCAGCCAAATTGATTTGTGGCTTTAACTCCTGATTTATCTCGTAGTTATCTTCTTGCCAACTGCTTAAATCATCTTTAAATCACTTACTTAACTGTGGTCAAATAAAACAAATAAAACAAATAAAACAACTAGTTAAGTCTATCCTTAAGCTCTGCCAGCTAGATATTTTGTCATTTTCTGATCTCTTTGTTCTGTTAGTCAATTTTGTAGTTCGTCACCGGTGACAACTGCCAGTTCCATCAGTACAACTTCAGTTAGCTTCGGGATCTCCATCCATCGGGCATCATTGGATCTTGGTCGTTGGGCAACACTGTCTTCTTCTCGTCGGGTATCACTGTGACTTTAGCTCTGTCTTTACCGATGGTGTGCACTCCGTCGGTGTAGTCTATCACTTGGTGAATACTTGACTTTTATGCATTGTCAAAATCATAACCTCTGTTCAATTGATTCTCTGAAGTCTTTGGCATTATGTATATGACCATACAGATGATATCAAGTTGACATCAATGACAATACAAACCATTAACTGATTTAATGTCTTGCATCATCTTCAACTTAACATTATCAAACATTCAAACAGTTACATGTCATCATCATGTGCTTTGTTCCCTTTCTTGTTATAGTTATAACAATTTCCTATGAATGTAGATGTGGATTCAGGAATACCTCTAGCTTTTCTCCTGCAAATATTTGATGTGTGGCCTGGTTTTCCACAGTGATTGCATGACTGCTTCCTTGGTCTTGGATTTGTGTAGACATATTTTTGATCAGCTTGGTATGATGATTCTCCATGCTCAGTATACCCTAGACCGTTATTGTTGTTGACTCTTCTTTGTCCATCCAGAAAATCATCTATTCTTTTTGTGCTTTCTTCAACTTTCTTGATCATATCATTGTGCTGTTGCTGAATCCTTACTTCATGCTTCAGTCTTTCATTTTCTTCTCTTAGATCACCAATAGCTTCCAATTTCCTAGTCAGTTCTATGTTCACTGGGTTTGTCTCCTGACTCATAAGAACAATTTGATTGGTGATCCCATGATGATGTTCAGTAAGTATTTGTATTTTTGATTCTCTCTTGTGTAGCTTTTCAGTGATCTTCCTCATGTCGTCAATAGCTAGTGTTGTTTATTTCTCAACTTGTCTAGCATTATTCATAACCTCAATCATCCTTACCATATGTGTCTCTTGACCGATTTGCAGTGATTTTGCTTGTCTAGATAGATGTTGATTGATTTAATTCATACTTGTAATGCTTCCTTCAGATGTGTCTGATGTATTGCAAGATGTAGATCCCGATGACTCAAAAAAATCAAGTATCTCTTCTTTAGGATAGTTTGTTTCATTATAGCGAGATGCCATAACCTTTTATCTAGTAGCTCTCTTATCTTGATTCTAGCCTCTTTGTATTTCTCATAGAAGATCTATATCTGCAATTTCTGATTCTCAATATTCTTGTCTAGCTTATACCTTTCCATTGTATGATCTTTTCTCTCAAGTGATTTAAAATTTTCCAAATAAGAGCTCTAGCTCTGATACCAATTGTTGGAATAATGGAATAGTGTGCACTAAGAGGGGAGGGGTGAATCAGTACCCTTAATTTTTTTATTAATTAACCCTTAATCCTTTAGTAATCAATTCCTTGCATTACCGACCATAGATGCTATTCTATCTTTGTGCATGTAACATCAAATCATAAGATTAATTTGCACGTAAACATTCATGAAATGTAATGACACATGACACAACAATTGGTAATGCAGAAAACTCCTGTTAGAAGGTTAAAACTACGGTGGGGATGAAACCCACAAAGCTTCACTATCTGCAGAATGGAAGGTGTTGGTTTAGGATTACAAGTTTGATCACTTCTAATGATCTTACCATGTTAGGAGTAACATTTTTAGATTGGTTAAGGTCTACTCTATTAGGAGATTTAGCAACACTATTTAGTGTGCACTCAGTTAAGAGATTTATAAAAGGATTGTTAAATCCACTTTCTTAAAGGATTGCTTCTATTTTCTACACTTGTTAGAATTTAGTAAAAAATACTTATTGACCTGATAAAATGAAATCCTGAATTTTTGAGTACGGATCCTTTAAAGTTTACTATATGATGTATCACCTATAATGATTGATTAATACCTCTATTCTGCTCGGTAGCCTTGAATCTTGTTCTTTATAATTGATTTCATCTTTTGCTATCCTTCTGAATAAAACTCTATGTCTAATCCATAGATGTCTGTTGTGGCTACAATCCTCATCCCATCCTCTTATTCTAATTGATTACACATCTATTTATACAATGAATTGACCTAAATAGGTTTCATGCTTAACTATGAAAAATCTATGATCAAAGGTTTACAACTTGACCTTGATTTCCTAGTTTTCATGTTTTTAATCAGTTAGACTGATTAAAACAATTACATGTGCTTTACTTGTCCCTCAAGAAATGATTTTAAAGATAATATTTAAAGCTAAATATAAAACTTAAGTGTTTTATCTAACGTGTAACTCAGATCCACATTTCTCAGAATTAAAGCTATCTCTCGGTAGACTAGTGCTCGGGTTGCTCTGTAGTCTTTCCTCGGTGATGTCTCTGTAGACATTCTACTTCTTGGTTTTCTCTGTAGACCATCTGTCAGTTTACACTGTAAACTGTGTTGTCGGTGTTCACTATAAACTTGTCTGTCGGGTTCCTCTGTGAACTTTTCTGTCGGCAAAGATTGGTTTCGGTGTTCTCTTGCACTTAACATTTTCGGTGACCTCTGTGAATTGATGTGTTGGGTTGCACTATAAACTTGTCTTTCGGTGATCATGTTATTGACAGTTCAAAAACAGTTTCCTTTGTATATGATCATCAATTCTACTATCTTTGTAATCAGACTATATATCAGTGATTTATCTTTTTGGGCAAGTGCTCACTATGGTTTTTCCCATTTTGGGTTTTCCACGTATAAAATCTTGGTGTTCATGTGTTACTATTTTAATTCATTTTTTTCTTAATAATTTGTATAGTGTATAACATTGATATTTGATTAACTAAGTAAGGTTTATGGTTTATGTTGATTCACCCCTGCCCCCTCAACATTCGATGTGTTTTTGACACTCATTTAACGATCCATCATCTTTTTGAGCTTCATGATTCTATTCGAGTCTCTTTTCTACTTTGCCACATTGTGGTTTAGTATTTAGTATTCTTATCACCTTTTTCCATCTAAATATCTCTAGACTTCTATCTCGAAAATACCTTTTCTTTTGCGAAAATATCTTCATATTCCTTCATCAACTCCTTCTCCTTTAGAAAACTATTTTGATCCATGTCATTTAACAATACCTCCTCATTTAACTTCTCTAACTCCTCTTCAATATTTTTCTTGGAGACAAAAAATATATTTGAAATGTTCCTTATTCTATTGATTAGTCTCTATTTTACATGATTTACCTTAGACACAAAAAATAACAGTTTATATCCTTCAAACTCCTATTCTTCACACAAGGACTCAATCAAATCGAGAAATTTTTTACCTTTCATATTCTACATGTTTTCAAGTGTGAAAGGAGATCTTATTGGTTTTTCATCTCTCTTGATTACTAGTTGAATTAAGCAGTGGTCTGACCTTGAGAAAGGTAGATTGGAACCATCTATTAGGAATAGAAAAGAGGTCAAATATCCTTTGATGAAAAACTTATCCAAAATTATTATGCTATTTTGCTAGACCAAAGTCTCTTGTTGTTCCAAGTGTAAGCCTTGCTCTATTTCCAAAAAACTATTCTTGGAAACCTAGTCACTGAAGTCTATATGTGATTGATTGGTTCTCTCCAATCCACCCATTTTGTATTTTTAATGTAGAATGACATTAAAACCACCTCTAATTATGTTGCGTGGAAATGGATGATTGTCTAAGTATCCATTTAATTCTTCCCACTGCTCCCTCTTTTTGTGGAAAGTGGTCAACCCATAGACATTAATTAGCAAAAAAAAATATTTGATGTTAAACTTTGAACCTTTCCACCCATCCAATTCTTTCTTTCTCCCTATTACTTTAAAACATACCAAAGAAGAGTACCAAAGGATAGAAATCCCTCCAGAAGTTCCTTCAGACTGCACAACTTCCACCTTTTAGTTCCTAAAATGTTTTGCAAATATCTCTATTAGCTTTGTGGCTAATTTGGTTTCTTGTAACAATAGAATGTTTTCCTTGGTCAAGCCAACCCTGCGCTTGACCAAGTGCCTTTTATTAGGAGTATTTAATCTACTAACATTCCATGATATGATAATCATGACTCTTAAGGAAGGGTGTTTCCCTTCCTTGATCCTAGTAACATATTTATTTTGATTTAGTCATTTGCCTCTCTATCTTTGCTTCAAAGTTCATGCAATGATTTTATTCCCACCTTTTTACTTGTGTTCTTCCCACAATTTATTTTTGTTTTTGTAGAATGGATATGTAGAACCCTATTTTTACTTTCTCTTGTTAAGAGATTGGCTATACTCAAGTCCATTCTTCTCCTTTGAAGAGTAAGTCTTGCTCCAATCCTTCAAATTACCCTTCTTCCATGAGTACTTGCAAAAAATATCATTTTTTCAATTCCCATTCTACATTGGGAATTTTCTCTATTCCTAATCCCTACCTCTAATATTTGGTTATGCCTAAAAATTCACAAATTGTATCAATTTCTAAAAATTATTTGTTATTTTCCTCATGATTTAATCATCTTCCCTTTCGACCCTTCCACATGTTTCCTCTTCTCCTAGTAATCTAATTGAGTCTTCTTCTTCTATTTCTCCTTCTTCTATCAGAGGAATATTTGTTTGTCCATCTCCTTTTGTCCCTGAGGTTTCTACATCATTCCTTTTGACACCTATTTCTAGCGATTTGCATCCAATGGGAATCACCTTTACCTGTTGATTAATATATATATTTTAAGGCTAAATAACCTTTTAAAAGATGGAGAAATTCCTTTTTTTGTTGATGAGTTGTGCCCACCTCAACCTGTAGCCTATGCATTATGTTATTCTATGACTTAAGGAGTGCTTTAATCCTTTCATTTGTTCTATCTTCGTGAAAGGATGGTTTCCTCTTTTTTTATCCATCCCCTATACTTCTAGCCAAGGAGCTTTACCCTTCTAGCTCTCCTTCTTGCCCACCTTCTTTTTTATTTTGACCCATGTTATATCCTTTGATAATGGGTTACTGGTATGAGAAGATGTTTAAATAATATAAGGGATTCTTGTTTCTTGGGTCGAGCTACTAGTGTGGAAACCCTTCCCTAAGATGCATCTTCTTGCCAAAGAAATTGTGTCAATTTCTACATTTTTAAACCATTTCCCCTTTTTTGTGACAATCTCCAAGTGATCCAGGATTTTCACTTTTGCATGTATAGCTAGATAAAAAATTTCTTTTTATCCCTATTTTGCCAAAGAAAAAAATCGTCATCTATCCCTATGAAAGATCATATTTCCTCAATCTTTCTTAAGGCCTCCAAGCCACATTATTCAAAGGGCCAATTTTTTATTTGACCCATCTAGAGATCCCTTCCTTCCTATTTTGCCATGTATGCTAAGTGTTCCTCTATGACATGGTAGAGAGTTTCCCCACGAGGTTTGAACCTTGGTTGTAGGCAATACAAACAAGAAGCCCCACCATTTCACCAAAAATCACCCATTTAAATCATTTTCAATGTTCATTATGTTCTAATTAATTATTTCTCAAAATAATTTAAACAAATTGAATATATTTGTTTAAAAGTATTGAGAGAGTGAGAGTATTCATGTATGAGATGGTGGTCACTTTGTTAGTTGTTGCAATATCTTGATGGAGCACATGGAGCACTTTGATTCATGATGTTATATGTTGCTAGAGGGATTATGTATTAAATTTGACAAGGCCAACTAACAATATCTACACTTAGTCTATTATAAATGTAAATATGAATAGGCAATTTTCTAATATAACACATTCTAAAGGTTATTCATCTATAATGATCAAACTAATTCATCCATACAATAACATTTTGATAAAAAAAATTTAAAAAACATTCAAATGAAAGTATAATTAAAATTAAGATTCTATTTTTTTTTGGGCAAAAGATCATAGACCTATATATATTTTATTAATAGTATATAGAGATTACAAAAAGTTTCATGTGTGAGATCTTCATGAAAGGGAAATTATTACAATAAAATTAATTACAATTTCTTGATAAATTTCATAGTATTTAAAAAAAAAATTATTTATCATTATAATTATATAAATTAAATTATAATTATTATTATATCAAATAGAATAAAACTTAATGAATAAATATAATAAAATTAGAATTAGAATTATATTTAAAAATATAATTTATTAATTTATTTTTATTGTGTATTGAAGGCCGACTATCAATATCTACACGTCTATTCCAAATATATATATAGAGAAATACAATTTCCAATGTAACACATTCTAAAAGTTATTCGTCTTAATAAAGTTTGAAGTTCTGCAAAAGTGTTGGAAGTTCTGGTCTTAAATTAGTTTGAAGTTCTGCAAAAGTGTTGGAAGTTTTGCGTCTTAAATTAGTTTGAAGTTCTGCAAAAGTGTTGGAAGTTCTGCGTCTTAAATTAGTTTGAAGTTCTGTAAAAGTGTTGGAAGTTCTGTAAGAGTGGAGTTTTACAAAAGCATTTTAAGTTTTATAAGGTTGGCTTAAAAAATGGCAAGTAATATAAAAGCAGGTAAATTTTGTCATTACATTTTGATTTTTGCTCAATACACTTCTCTATTCAAAAAATTGGAGAGAAGCATTTGTATAGTTTTAGTAATATTTATTGTAAGATTTATGTTATCTAATTTTATTGTGATTTTTTTAATTAAAGATTTTTAAATTCAAGTTATAGATTAGTTTAATATTTTTAAAAAATCTAACAAAATTTAAGTAAATTGATAGATCGTATAGTATGATCTAAAACGTTGATAGTAAAAAACTGCATAAACAATCTTATTCCCAAACATTCTTGATCTACTATCATTAAAATTTGGTACTCAATATATTTAAAATTCTTAGAACTTATTAATTTATTTCAATGTAACTACTGCTCACTCAATATAGATAATGATTTCATTTTCATTCTTGCACAATACTTGGAGGATATTTATGATTTTTTATTAAATTAGGCTTTTAAAATTTTAGTTTAAAGTCTGGAATGGTGCAACGGTTCCATGTGAGGGCTTAGAATCTATTTAGCTGATAGAAGTGATTTGATTCTTTTGAAGTAATTCAATAAAATTAAATTTACTCTTGTTGGTTGAATCTGATCATAATTCTGTTTCTCAAAATGTTGGAGACAGCAACTGGAGTTTTTCTTTACACGATTTCTGCAAGGTGGTCGTCGATTCAGAGCATTTTAAACATATTTGCTACTATATGGTCTGTTATATTGAACGTTCTAAGATTTGCTAAAACATGGTCTGATACATGGAAGATTCCCAGCTTGATTGAAGATGAATCAATTGCAATGGCAATAGCAGAAGCATTTGAGTGCTTAAGTGCATCTGAAATGTGGCTCCTACCTGATACAACTTTCGGGGAATTTTCAACGCATCTGGCAAAGCAATTTGAGTCCAATCATTGCAGGAATTCAGAACTGTTGACATTTGAATATGGAGAGCAGTTTATGGACACAAATTTAGAATCAATGCCAGCTGAATCATTAGAAGTTGTGTTTCAGTGGTCCAGTGTACCTGAAAGTTTTGAAAGTAACCCATTTTCTGATATTAGATATGGACAATCACTGGCATCTATTGATCAGCATTCAGATATTGGACTTAGCAAAAATGCAGGTTATCAATATTCAGATTCCAAGCTTAGCAGGTATTCAGAAGATCAGGATGCACAGTCTGAGCTTAACATAAATACAGAAGATCAGCATTCTGAATCCGAACTTAGCATAAACACAGAGCAATTGCCGATTGTATCCTCAAAATCAAAAGCATCCGAGTGCTTCAGGGATTTTGAGACTTCTGAAAGTAACCCTTCACTTGATTATGCTTGCAACAAAGCTACAAGAGCTTCTTGTCAGCATTCACAGTTCGAGCTTAGTGTAAATGCAGCAGATGATCATTCACAATCTGACCCTAGCATAAATGCAGAACATTTGTCAATTGTGTCATCAGAAACAGGGGTATCTGAATGCTTAAGTGTTTATGGTACTCCTGAAAGAAGCCCCTCACCTAATTCTGCTTTAAAAAATGCAGAATATCAATATTTACAGTCCAGGCTTAGTATAAATATAGAAGATCAGGATTCACAGTCTGGGCTTAGTATAAATGCAGAAGATGAGCATTCAGAGTCTGAGTTAAGCATAAATGAAGAACAATCGTCATTTGCATCCTCAAATTCAGAGGAAAATGACTGCATAATTGTTTATATCACATCTGAAATTAAATCCCCACTTGGCACTACTTTAGACAACCCCACAGTGCTTCTTTATCAGGATTTAGAGTTTGAGCTTGGCATAAATGGAGAAGATCAGGATTCACAGTCTGAGCTTGACATAGATGCAGATCAATTATCAATTACATTATCAAAAGCAGTGGAAGATAAGTGCCCAAGTGATTTTGACACTCCTGAAAGTAATCACTCTCTTAATACTACTTGCATTAATGCCACCATGCCCCTTGATCAGCATTCACAGCCTGCGCTTAGTATAAATGCAGATCAATTACAAATTGCATCATCAAAACCAGTGACAAATAAGTTCTTAAGTGTTGATGA
>MU225475.1:154238-174523 GCA_018584345.1 Thuja plicata | reverse complement strand
GTGGAGATGTATTATGCAACCAAAATTTTAGTTTTTGTTGGAAGTGAAGACAACATCCAATGTCCCCCTAATAAAGTTATTATATGGGACTATGAGTTTCACAAATGTGTTTATGAACTTACTACCGCTTCCAAAGTTAAAGCAGTAAAAATTTCAAGGGATCATATGGTGGTGGTTTTAGAGCAGGAAACCTGTGTATACAGTTGTCTGGAAATTGAAGCAAAGTTTCTCTATAGAATAAAGACTTTACCTAATACGAAAGGCCTTTGTGCTCTTTCTGATATGCATGTATTGGTATGCCCTGGTTTACTTAAAGGGCAGGTTTGTATTGAACACATTCTACCTCGGAAAACAAGATTTGTATCTGCACATGACTCCCACATTGCTTGTCTTGCTCTGTCCAAGTATGGTGCAATTCTAGCAACTGCCAGCAAAAAAGGAACTCTGATTCGTATCTTCAACACTTCAGATGGGACCTGTTTGCAAGAGGTATAGGTTTTCTCAACTCTTCACCATCAACTGCGAAGTTGGAAAATAATCATGGTGATGGTGCAATGGATTATGTTTGCTATTATGAAATTTGGCAGGATAGATACCTTTCTTTGACTACCAGCTGATCAGATTTCAGCCTAAAGACTTATATTCCCATATGAGTAGCTAAAAGTTCACTGTGAATTAGGACTTAGGGTTTAGGGTTTAGCTTCATCAGCATTCATTTTATGAAATTTGGCAGGATAGATACCCTTTTCTTTGACTACCAGCTGATCAGATTGCAGCCTAAAGACTTATATTCCCATATGAGTAGCTAAAATTTCACTGTGAATTAGGGCTTAGGGTTTAGGGGTTAACTTCATCAGCATTCATATTATGAAATTTGGCAGGATAGATACCCTTTTCTTTGACTACCAGCTGATCAGATTTTAGCCTAAAGACTTAAATTCTCATATGAGTAGCTAAAAGTTCACTGGGAATTAGGGCTTAGGTTTAGGATTTAGCTTCATCAGCCTTCACGTTGAAGGATAATAAATGAGTTTGATTTTCTGAAACCAGCTGTGTAGTTTGATTGGGTTCCTGATTTCACATGATGGATCATAAATTTCTACACAAAATATGGTTAGTTATAAACATCACCACAATTGTAAGCAGAATGTCATTGTAGAACTGTGTTGAACAAGCACATATACATTTCTGGTTGTATCACAGTTACTACAAATAACCATCCACTACAAATAATATTTTAACCTTATATTGAATTTGTTGGCAGGTTCGCAGAGGATCTAAAAGAGCTGAGATTTATAGCATTGGTATATCAGAGAATGCTCAGTTACTTGCAATGTGTAGTGACAAGGGTACTGTCCATATAGTGGGTCTCAATGGAAAAGTGGCWAAACAAGAGAGGATGGCAGAAAGAGAATCAAAAAACCTTATAGGAAATGCTTGGAGACAGTCGAATGTTTCTTCTGGTGAAACTGGTCATGTTCTTCAGAGAACAAATAGTAGCTTCTCATTTTCCTTTATGAAAGGTAAGAACCTAACCCTAGAATTTACATGGTTGAAGTAGTTTTTTTTGGGGTCACTCCATGATAGACAACAATCTCAGAGTGTATGAAATCTCACTTGTGAAAGCCCAAATATGGATTGTTTCCCATCTTTTTATTATACTGTGCTAATTTTTGTCACATGAATTAGTAACCTTAATATGGGTTATCAGCAATAAAGCTTAAGATATTTCTCATGATTAAGTATATTATAATCCTACATTTGGGTTGCCAACATTAAAATTAAAGATATTATGAGTTATAAAATGATTAGTTAAATAGTAACTTTCAAACCCCTTATTTCATTCAAAACATTTATCTAATCAAAAATTGAATTTGTTAAATTATGCAGGAGTTGTTCCAAAGTATTTTAACTCAGATAGATCATTTGCTCAATTTCATTTCTCTCCTAATGTGAGGTCTCTTGTTGGATTTGGGAATCATAACACTATTATGATTATTTGCTATGATGGATGGTAAGACCATCAATTACTTTATTTGTTTATCTTCTTTCATTAAACTGGGATTCAATTTTAAAATATTATTCACTAGTCTTAAACATTGGGCTTTTACTCAATTTTAAAATATTATTCACTAGTCTTAAACATTGGGCTTTTACTCTTGTTGCAGCTTCTACAAATGTATATTTGATCCTGTCCAGGGAGGGGAAATGGTGCAGAAATTGTATAAAAGATTTTTTTGATTCAGATGAAGTTTTAATTGAAAACTAAAAACAAAACAGTTAGCAATAAAATACAGAGAAAATTAAAGAATTGAGTTTTTTCATATCCCAAATATTTACTACATTTCTGAATATGTTTCTCATCAGTTTGATGCTGTTAATATCAATCAGTATTCAAGATTTTCAATATGTTGCTCAGCATCATGGCCATGCAGGCTCTGTACAAATATAATACAAAGGATAATGTCTTGAATTTTTGTTGGCATACTGATTTTAATAATAATGACTTTTTTTAGTGATATATATGAGATAATTTTATTATATACTTATTTTAATTGATATATTTCATTTTGATATTATACAAGATTTTGTATCTTTTTAAAATTTACCTTTGTAAATAATACTCATCTTTTTTAAGAAAGGATAAAATAAAGATCATAATTGATCTCTAAGAATGTGTGAGGTTAAGACCAAATTAAGTTCATGTTTTTGTCAACAATTATATAGAAATTAGTCACTTGTACACCATCATTACACTAGAGATAATATAGTCAAATTGAGTCTAAACCAAAGGTAGACAAAATGGGCCATACAATTTTTAGTAGTACATTTTGTTTCCCATTTCAACTTGCACATGAACTACCATAAATATGCATGTGTAAGTACATCCAAAAATTACTTGACAATGTAAACTAACAAAAAGTGAAAGGAGAAGGAAAGAGATATGTGTTTGGTATGGTAGGAGCTAAATAATATTTGGTAAGCATTAACGATTCTATTATCATGAATGTGTAACGTGGTGTGAAGCCTATAAAAGAGCATGAAATTGTACTAATAAAGCCATAAAGAGTATAAAGTTGTAATGGATATGAAGCCATAAAAAGTTCATTCTATTATCATGAACATGCAACGTGTTATGAAGCCTATAAAAGAGCATGAAATTGTACTAATAACGCCATAAAGAACATAAAGTTGTAATGGATATGAAGCCATAAAAAGGAAGAACTTTTTATGTAAATGAAGCCATACAAAGCATACAATTATAATTGATTAACAAATTGATTAAACTATGTGAAATTGCTCTATTATGATCAATTAACGACTTGATTAAGCAACATGAGATAGCAATGTTGTGATTAACTAATGAATGCAAGTAGATAAGAAAAAATAAATAAAAATAATTACATCTTTATCTAAAAATATTATGCAAAATGAATCACATTTGAATATCCTAATTAGAAATAATGTCAAAGGTCAATCATCAGAGGAATCTATTATATTATACATATCAAAAGGTTTTATGCCTAATCATTGAAATATCCCCACAAAGAAAAACCAAAAACCAAAATCATGAACACCCCATAATCTTATAGGGAGCTTTACATTATACCATGCAAGTCACATAGTCCATCATATACCCACACCAACCTCATCAAATAACACTAACTTATGCACCCCTATCTTGGCTTGGTTTCAACTTGCAAAGAGATATCCAAATGTTTCCATATATCTAAACCCATAACAAAAGTCTAATCATACACTCTCCAACCCTATAGTTCTAGTGGCATTATCGTACTAACTATACTCTTTTTTCTTCCACCATGTTTAATACTTGAACCTTCCCTACCAACTTATAGGAACCATTCCACTTCCTTTGTTAGATGCTAGGGGTAATTCTTGAACCGTGCCAATAGTAAGATTGGTATACATACAAAAAAAGTTTCAAACCTCCCATTGAATTGAGCTACTATCCCATGAAACTAAGCTTCCCTCCAATATAATAAGCTTACTAGACTTGTTTGCACATAATACCATACACTTGAACAAAAAAATAAGACATAGGATCACTTTGTACACAATAACCAAACACCATACTTAATGCCTATCTTTGACAAACCAATCATATGTGTCCGTAGTGATGAATCCTTCCCATGGTAGGCATAATAAAAAGCTATCATCCATCATAATTTGACAAGAGATATGCTAGCCACATGACTTATTTTTAATTTGGTATTTATTTTGATTTTTATCTTTTGACCCATGACTATACCTACTTAGGACCACCTTATATCTTGCTAATCCCATGCCAATGTCTTGTGTGCAACATGATATTCTGATACTTTTATGCCTCACATTACCCATCAAGGTTATATTAAGACTTTCATGTCTCAGATAACCTTTTGCATGAAAGTTAAGCCCATGCAAAGCATATATCATTTCATCTTGGGTTTTATACCAATAATACATAATCTTCTTTAATATATCAAAATTTAGGATTGGTCTACATATCAACATAACCTACCCAATCCCTCTCATTCATTCACATCAACCCATTCATTCATAATTTATATAGCTTACCTTTGTACACCAACCCATCTCAAGGTATCAAAAGCTCCAATTTATTTATCATCAATTTTATCACTCTTTCAATTCTCTTTTCTCTCACTTGTATCATGGATATACTAATATAAAAATAATTAAATCAATGACAACCAATCATCAACATATCATAGGGAGATGATAATGCTGGTAAGCATGTGACATCTACCATCATATATACCACACTAAATCCACACATCTCATCCATATAATATTGATCACATAACACCATAACCATATATTTCTCACTATTAGTGTTCATAATCATAAGCCATAACAAACTATGTCATCATCACAAGAATACAATGCATTTTCCAAAAATGAGCAATAACAAGTATATGTATGTGGATAAAAATATCAGACACCCCCTATTATAATAATAATCATGGAATTAAGCATGTGGTACCCAACCAAATATACACCATAAAAAAATCACTTCATCTTGCATACATATATTCATAATCACATAGAATGGTCAAACAAAACATTTGCGTCCATAACCATAATTAAACCACACATTTTCCAAAACCTAACATCTCATAAATCATATAGACTCAAAACTATAAGATCAACCAAATCCATATTCATATTCATCTAACTTATATAATAAGCATAGTGATAATCATGCAATTATCACTCACAGATATTAAATTAAGCATGCATTTCGTAGATCATCATCATAATCATATACATTTATCAAATCAAAATGTACACACAGATCACAATAAACCCATAATATTAAAACAATATCCATCCATAATACTCGTGCATTTATTAAACTTAAGCATTTGCATGAATAACTATCATCATCATCATGATCATACATAAAAATATATCTATAAGATCATAAACCTTTGCATTCATATGTACATCCATGATTATATAACCATACAAGTCAACATAAATCATATATCCATAAAAGGGTCAATAAGATATAACATTTTTCATTCATAAGTGAATGATCATATGCACCATAAACATTTGCATCAATCCATCTATCTGTTACCATAATCTCATATGCATCCATACATAAAATCACGCCATCAAATATTTATAAGACAAATAACAAAATACATAATACATATTCCATAATCACCAAAATATATAATCATTTTAAAAAATGAACAATATCGTAAATAAATAGAATGGTCATAATACATCATGTTACATAAATATATGCACCTCTCTAATCTAGTTGCATCTCTCTCTTTTATTGCTATATCCATCTCTACCATACAAGTGTCCCTTTCTTCTCTCATTAGATCCTAATCTATAATGGTTCAATCATGCTCAATTGTGACCTTAATGTTAGTTAACCACTGTCTGCCCCTTGTCTTTACTTTTTTTGAGCTCTTGTGAACTTTTCCTAAAGGCTATCTTACTCTATTTTCCTAATCACCAACATCGCAAGTAGTTGGTCCCTCTATGATTATCTCTCCTAAAGCTCAAACATTGCCTATGCCAACCAAACCTAAACATCCTCATCAACTTCCACACACCATCCTCCTCCCTATATCTCTCACCTCCCTCATCATATTTATCCCCCCCCCCTCATCCAACACATCAATGTCCATCTCATCCCCCTCATTTTCTTTCCTTTCCTCCTACCCTCATATTCCTCAATGAGGTAGTCTCAAATATAGTAGCATGTGATGGACCCACAATATAATCATTTATCAACTTAGCATCCTCTATAATAAGAGAAACCTAGGGAGTCACTCTCATTTGCAACCAATAACTCTTAGCCAATGTTGGATCCACTAGAAGTCCCCACTCATAAATATCCTAAGTCACCCAAGTAAAAGAAATCTCATCCTCTTGCCTAGTCTATTAAAATCTAAACTCGCAAAATACTTTAAAGAGCGTATAGGGCTCAATAATATGATTGGTCTGACCAATCAAATAACACGATAAGTGCACAATAAGATAGATTCTCCCCATCATTAGGCCACACCTCACATAAGAACCATAAATTCCATGTCACCTCATATATCTCATAAATCACTCTCCTCCAATATCCCAAATCACTCATATGCATCTTCTAAATTGTCTCAACATACATGTGAACAAAGGGTTTTATGTCAACTCAACAACATTGTCCTTAATACTGAAATGTGCTTCCATGCCAAAATATGTAGAAAAGTCACCCCGCATCTTAGAATTTGTTCATCTCTATAAATAACCTAATACATCTCTAGATATATATGTGATAATATGTAGTAGGCCTGAGGCATCCATGTTGGTCCATTGAGAGGGGGGTGACTCAGACAAAATCAAACTTAAATACTTAAAGCTGAACTCACTGATTCACTCGGTAACACTGAATACAGTAGTAACTGATTCACCAAATAACTTAATAAATTAAATTAACACAGTTAACTCCAGATTTAACTCAGAAACCCCAGATTTAACTCCAGATTTAACGAGGAAACCCCAGATTTAACACAGTTAATCATTCAAACTTAATAACATCAGATTAACACAGTTAACTCCAGATATAACTTGGTTAACACCAGATTTAACAAGGAAACCCAATTTGGGAAAAACCTCTGTGGGAATTGTGAACCACAATAAAATTGTACCCTTCTGAAGTACGCTCGGTTAAGAACTTATCATGTTAAAGATTACAAAACACATTTGCTAAATGTGACCCTATTAGGGGATTTACCTCAGATCTGTTAAGTTATTCACCCTATTAGGAGTGGCCTTGTTAGAGGTCTTTAAACACTCTTTTGGAATGTTACTTCTAGGTTTTACAAATAGGATGGTTAATTCCACTCGGTTAAGAGATTTATCTGTTACAAATGCTAATAAGCAACAATAAAACTTTGATCTATAAATATAACAACTACATTTTCTTGTGTCAGATCCTTTATGCTCAATTGAATACTGACATCACATACTCCATTGATCTCTTTCTCATACTGTAGATTCTTCAATCTCTGTTTCTCTGTTCTGCTCGCTAAATGTTGTTCTTCAGCTTCTTCTTCTTCTCTATTCAACTTGCCAGCAAAATAATCTCTGTTAATTTCTCATTCTTTATATAGAGATACTTTTCCCTCTTAATCTCCTTAATTAGATTTTCCATCATTTGCACTCTGTCATTCGATCATCTTCTTCATAATTCTCAACTCGGTAAACCATTTCAATTTTACCTCAGAACTTGAACTTTTCTTGGAACTCTCATACTCGGGTTTAATTGCTTGATCTTTGCCTTAGATATTCTCATTGAATTTTCATGTTCATACATCTCATAACAAACTTCATTTAATTCATATCCTCATCCAGCTCATCATCACTTTGCATTAAATTTGATCTTATCATCATTTACAATCAATTTCTTGACTCAGTAAAACTTGCTTTGCAACTTGGTAACTATCTTCTGTAGGATTTGAGAAAGACAAATCCACAGAACTAAAAGGACACCTGCATGCAAATAACCTGTTACAGGAGAGAATCTGAAAGGAGGAAAAAGAAGAACCTATAATGTACTCAAAAGATGAGAGAAAAAATATGTTCCAAGTTATGAAAACAATAATTACAAGTTCAACCTTAAAAGGTGAACGAAACCCTAAAGGAAAGAAAAGCTAGGTTGCGCATTAATCATTAATATAAATATTAATTATAATGCACCTAAGAGATAAATTAAGTAATAAGAGTAATAAAACAACTTAATGAATTAAACCAATGTGATTTAATTAATAAGTGTAAAATATGATTACTCTAACACCCCCCGTAAGCTAAGCTCAGGGGGTAAGCTAACCTAGCACAACTATGAAAGCATGAAATGGGTCCCGGCAACAAGGCCTGATCAGGTACCCAATACAAGAAATCTCTGTAAACTAGAGACAAAGGAGAAAACCTAGTGGGAAAAACCCCTCTCCAAAAAGAGAGAACAAACATGCTAAAAAAAAACATGAAGGAAGGAAGGCCTCAAGAAGACCCCCGAGGACAACTTCTGTCACCCCAAGCATAGAACGCAACTTAAGATAGAACGGGGATGCAAAATTTTTAGTGAAGATGTTAGCAACCTATGCGTCAGTGGGAATGTACTCTATAATGAGAGCGCCATCTTGAATCAGTTGGCGGATGAAATGCATATGAAGCTCAATGTGTTTAGTGCACTGATGCTCCATCGGGTTGTGGGAAATGTGAATAACACTCTGATTATCGCACCACAGAACAGTGGGACGATCAGGAGTTAAACCAAACTCAGTCATCAACTGCCGAAGCCATAAAATCTCCTGACTAGTGTGCACTGCAGCTCTATACTCAGCCTCTATAGATGAAAGTGTGTGTGCATTCTATTTCTTGCATGACCATGTGATATGACCAGAGCCAAGACAAAAAACAAAGCCAGAAGTAGACTTTTGTTCATCAACATCACCAGCCCAATCTGAGTCAGTGAAGCCAACAATGTAAGGAGCCCCTGATGTGTAATGAATGCCATACAAAATAGTTCCCTAAATGTATCTAGAAATACGCTTGGCATCTTTCCAATGACTCTCATGAGGCTCATGTGAAAACTGAGAGACAAGACCAAATGCAAAGGAAAGATCAAGACGAGTGTGTTCCAGGTACGACAAGTTTCCAACCAACTGTCGATACAATGTAGGATCCACTGAAGGCAAAGTGCAAGAGGTAGACAAGGTAACACTTGACTGAAAAGGTGTGGGAGCATGCTACTAGTGTGGAAACCCTTCCCTAAGATGCATCTTCTTGCCAAATAATTTGTGTCAATTTCTACATTTTTAAACCATTTCCCCTTTTTTGTGACAATCTTCAAGTGATCTAGCCCTTCCTTCCTATTTTTCCGTGTATGCTAATTGTTCCTCTATGATATGGTAGAGAGTTTCCCCACAAGGTTTGAACCTTGGTTGTAGGCAATACAAACAAGAAGCCCCGCCATTTCACCAAAGAGTCACCCCTTTAAATGATTTTCAATGTTCATTATGTTCTAATTACTTATTTCTCAAAATAATTTAAACAAATTGAATATATTTATTTAAAAGTATTGAGAGAGTGAGAGCATTCATGTATGAGATGGTAGTCAGTTTGTTAGTTGTTGCAGATATCTTGATGGAGCACACAGAGCACCAAAGATCATAGACCTATATATATTTTATTAATAGTATATAGAGATTACAAAAAGTTTCATGTGTGAGATCTTCATGAAATGGAAATTATTACAAGTAAAATTAATTACAATTTCTTGATAAATTTTATAGTATTTAAAAAAAAATTATTTATCTATTTAACACCTAAAGGTGAAGTGCAAGAGGTAGAAAAGGTGTGGGAGAAGGCTTGCAAGAAAGCATGTCAAAGCATCGAAGCATGTCAAGAGCATACTTTTGCTGGTAAATGAAGATCCCAGCAAAGGACTGAACAATCTGAAGACCAAGAAAGTACTGTAATGGACCAAGATCAGTCATCTCAAACTGGTCCATCAATGCACGCTGAACATCTTGAATCATTGAAGATGAGATACATGTGATGAGAAGATCATCAACAAATAGCACAAGGATTAAAACCTCATCCTCAAGACGCTGAATATAGACTGTAGGATCAGAATGACAACGTGTGAATCCTGTAGTAAGAAAAAAAGAGTCCATCTTCTCATACCAAGCCCGAGGGGCCTATTTGAGACCATACAAAGAATGCCAAAGTCTGGAAACCAAGGAGGAATCCTGCACAAATCCCTGAGGCTGCTCCATGTAAATCTCCTCAGTAAGATCACTGTGCAAGAATGCACTTTTCACATCCATCTGAAAAATGGGTCATCCTTGAGAAACTGCAAGGGACAAGACAAGGAAAATAGAATTCATCTTGGCGACAGGGGAAAATATCTCAGTGTAATCAATACCCCCTCAATCTGTGAAAAACCCATCACAAGAAGACGTGCCTTGTACTTATCAACAGAACCATCAACAAATAACTTAGTACAATACAACCACTTGCACCGCACTCACATTCTTCCCTTAGGAAGAGAACAAAGATCCCATGTATGATTCTTCATCAAAGAAGAATACTCCTCTTCCATAGAACTATCTCACTCAGAATGTCCTGTCGCAGCTGAAAAAGTATGAGGATAACCACAAATAGCATGGCTCAGAATGCTAGAACCCACAATATGAGACTAGGTGCGATGGGAAGATGAAGGGCCACCTGCCATAGATCCTACAACCTCAATAGTAACATGAACCCATATAAGAATATATGGAGGATCCTGTGGTGGAGGTAAATGGGGATCACCAAGATCATCATCCTCATCATCCTGAAAATAATTTGGAAGAGATGAGGGAGTAGTGGTAAGTGAAGTAGACACTAGAGTTAGGGTATCTACTACAGGAAGGCGCTCATCAAACTGGACATCCCGTCAAAATAGGATCTCTCTAGAATCAGAATCAAACAATCTGTATGCCTTAACATCCTCACAGTAGCCAACAAAAATGAGGTATCGGCTCTTTCACTCCATTGCTCTTCTCTAGGAATTAAGTGTAAATGCCCATGCTTCAATACCAAAAACTCAGAATGAAGATACATCAGGCTTGACATGATACCAAGCCTCCTTAGGAGTCATATGTCAAACTACCTTGTGGGGCACATGATTTTGAATATAGTTGGCACAATTGACTGCCTCTGCCCAAAAAGATGAATTCATGGACCTAGACTGAATCATACAATTTTCCATGTCCCAAAGTGTTATGCTCTTTCTTTCTGCCACACCATTCTACTGAGGGGTGTAGGGACCTACAAACTGATGTTGTAGACCATGTTCAGAGAAAAAAATCCTTGAAAGCTTGATTCACATACTCCCCCCATTATCTGTACATATCCACCAAATAGAAAGACCATATTGCTTCTCCACAAATGTCTTAAAGATTTGAAATGAATCAAAGACATCATACTTGTACTTAAGAAAGTACACCCATGTGCATCTGGAGAAGTCATCAATGAAAGTAAGCACATATCTGGCACTAGAAAAAGGAGTAGGAAATGACATGAGGTCACTATGAATCAACTCCAGTGGTGCCAAAGCACGAGTAGCTCATCCCTGAGGAAAAATATCCCTATGTTGTTTGCCAAGAACACAACCCTGACAAACATCATCAGTGCAAGAAATCTGAGGAATCCCAAGAACAAGTGCCTATGTGCTCATCTGCTGAAGATATCTATAATTGACATGGCCCAAATGGTCATGCCAAAGCCTGCTCACTGAATTTGCATGTGCTATAAGAAAAGAACCTGTACCATCAAAAGGATCAAATCCATCAAATCTATATAGGTGGGATGCAGAGTCAACACTCCTAGTAGCCACAAGTGAATCAGAATCATGGAGGTCCCGAATAACCACATCATGTGGTGAGAACTCAACTATCTTACTAGAGCCATAGTGGAAAATCTGATAGATGGACAATAGGTTCATCGAGATGTCAGGGACCACCAGAATATCTTGAAGAGAACCCCCAGCTAATGCAACAAAACCAAAACCCAAAACTTAAAGATGTGATGAGTTCCCAACAACAATCTGTGAAGTTGCACAAGGAGCAAGTGAGGTGACCAACTATTGAGTGTGAGTCATGTGGTGAGAGCCACTAGAATCCAAAATCCAGGTGGGCCCAGAAGTTGTTGCTCGTGCAGTAAGAGCATGACCTTTTCCTAGAGGGGAGGATGTGGACTGAGGAGAAGAAATGTGATGCTCCTGCATGGCTTCCTCTAAAGCCTTCAAACATTTCCAACACCTAGAAACAGGATGTCCATCCTTGACACAAAAACTATAGGTTTCATCTATTTTCTTCTTAGTCTTGGAGGAAGACTCAACAGACTTCGAAGAAGATTTTCCCTTTGAAGGGTGAGATGGAGGTTTTGAATCATTTTGTCTATGCAGGTTTGGAGGAAGACTCACTGTCTACTGAATCTTTCTTCGATTTGGCTTTCTATTTTTGGTTTCTCCTATGAAGAGTGAGCTACCAATGCTTGGCTCAAGGAGCTAGAAGCGTCCATCTATAGGATCTTTGCCTATTCCTGTGTTAACCGATTGCAGAAGGTATCAAAGGAAGGTATGTTATGCCTGGAGCCCAAAGCATCCATAGTGGACTAGAAAGTAGAAGAAAATATCTGATACTGTCCTCACAGCTTTGAGAGTATCAGAAAGATACACTCATCATCTGTCTTGTTTTTCCCACATCCTTGTAGAACTGAGTGCAGAGACTTGAAATTCATCAAGAAGTCCTCAATAGTGGGAAAACCCATAGGAGTCAAAGAGGTCAACTATATATGAAGCTGTAGTGCTGGAACTCATTCACAGTGCCAAAAAAATCTAAAAAATTTCCCCAAATGGCCCGAGGAGTGTCCAAACCCTCCAAGTGAAACAAGAGACTGTTAGAGATGTGTAGTGCAATTAAGCTCATGGATTCATCCATTTTGTTTCTATGCTGAAGAATCTCAAAGGGACATTGCATAATAGGTTGGTTCTAATCTAGACAAGACCATAAGCCACGTGACATAAGCAACCTGGTCATGTGTGCTTTCCAGGTGTGGTAGTTATGTGGTGTCAATCGGGCCACTGAAGGGTCCAACTTTGTGAGAAAGAAGACAAAAATAGAAGGGTCTTTTTGAAGTAAATTATAGAAAGTAAAATGCACCGCGCCACAATGTAGTATGCTATCCCCCATACACCAAAAAATAACTTAGGAAGCACAAAACACAAGAAGAAAACCTGGATGCCAGATGTATAGAGAATAAAATGAAGCCTCTACTTTGACGCTGAAATCAGGTACTCAAATGCCTGAATTTGCATACAAAACTAGCATGGTGGTTTCTGAATCGGAAAGAGCTTTCTAGCAATATATTGTTTTCTAAAAAATGATATTGTATTCTCAAGTTATGGCCAAAAAACCAACAGGACCTCTGAAAACAAGCTCTCTGGAAAAAACCAATGACTGGAAAAAAATTAACATTCAAATGACCGTTACCAGGTACTGCATAAAATTTGACGACCATATGACCGTCACCAGCCCATCACTAACATCATCACTGAAAAAAAAATTTGGTTGCCAGAAAAAAAAAATTGCCAGAAAATTTTGAAAAATCGTCAGGAAAGGTTAACGTCACCCTACTGGGAAGTGATGTCAATAGTGTGCAGAGCGGGAGTCACACACAGTGGAAGAGGTGGTGCTTGGGCTAGGTAGTGATTGTGCCCTGGTGGCAGCCAGATGAAGCGAGTGTGGCGTGCGGGCCGGGAGCTGGGCGCGGGTGGTGCGCAAGGGCGACGTGGTGGCGACGCGCGGTGCCTGCATTGAAAATTGAGTGTTTTGGTGTGTTTTTTATTTTTTTCTTGAAATTTGTGTCATACGACCTAAGAGAGAGATTTTTTTTCCAGAGGTCACTATGGCAAAAAATGACAAACTTTATATGGAAATGTAGTTTCTTGAGCCTTCTGAGCGCGATGGTGAGGTTTTTTTGCACCCAAAATGCACCAAAATGTTTGTGACTTTCAGACTGAAGAAAAAAAACCCCAAGAAAGGTTGATATTTTATTTCTCAAATCACTGCTTCAAAAAACACCAGACCAGGCAGCAGCAGTACAACTCTGATACCATGTAGGATTTGAGAAAGACAAAATGCATAGAACCTGAAGAACACCTGCATGAAAATAACCTGTTCCAGGAGAGAAGCTGAAAGGAGGAAAAAGTAGAACCCAGAATGTACTAAAAAGATGAGAGAAAAAGTATATTCCAAGTTATGAAAACAATAATTACAAGTTTGACCTTAAAAGGTGAATGAAACCCTAAAGGAAAGAAAAGCTAGGTTGCACATTAATAATTAATATAAATATTAATTATAATGCACCTAAGAGATAGCTTAAGCAATAAGAGTAATAAAACAACTTAATTAAAACAATGTGATTTAATTAATAAGTGTAAAAGATGATTACTCTAACATCTTCATTCACTGCTCAGTGTCTAACTCATCTTCGGTGCTCGGTGCTTGTCTTTCACCCGATGTTCGGTAACTATGACCGACTTACATAACATTCTACCGAATAACTCTGTCTAGCTCGGTAAAGTAACTCTTTCAGTCATAAATTTAACTCTTTGCAATTTTTGACTTAATCAATCAAATGTACCAATTTGATAACATCAAATATATAGTAACAAACAACTATATCATCATTACTTCATCATTTTCTGATCTGTATTTGTCACCCATTTTACTTCTCCTCTTAAGATATGGTAACATAATAAAAATCAATTAATCAATTGCTTGATATCAATGACAAAACAACAACTAATCTAACGATTTCTACAATCATGATACTCAGTATCGGTCAGTCTTCATAATCTCCACCAGATCTTCATCAGTTGAATGAGAATCTCCCTCTTTGGCATTGATGGCAACCACTATAACAGTGTTATAGAAATTGATGATGGCTATACTCAAATACATAACTCAACTCCCTCTGAGTTGATATTTATGTTTCCACTTTGATCTCTAATCTTCCAATCTGAATCTCCCTCTTGGATAAATCTTTTGTTTCTGTAGTATACATTTTGATTCTTCTTCACGAGTAAATATTAGCAATTCATTCTCTCCCAATTCATCAATATTTCCCTTAAGGATAAATGTCATCAATTCATTCTCTCCATCTTTAAGAACAATGCCAAAAAGGCATACTCCTGAAAAATTGTTCAAGTAGTGGATTATACCTGACATGTACTCATAAATCATTGCATACAAAAATCTCTTCATAACTCTAGGAATCACCTAAAGTGTGTCATACTAACATCAATTCCGTAATAGATATTCTAATGAAATATAGAATTGATGCAGCATGCCTCATGCTCTTTAGTGAACATTGGATAGGGGAAGAACCCTTAATTTACCTCTGAGATACTCAAAAGAATCTTTAGGTAGTGGCTTTGTAAAGATATTAGTCAATGGTTCCTTTGAATTCACATATTCTAATCTCACGTTCTTCTCTTGAACTTGTTCTCTCAAGTAGTGATACTTGATAGAATTATGTTTGGTCTTTGAATGCATAACCAGGTTCTTTGATATGTTAATAGAACTTGTATTATCAAAAAAAATAGTAACCAGATCTGTGATCTCTTCTTGCATACCTTCAAGTAATTGTTTAATCCATACTATATTTGCACAATTCATAGAAGCAACAACATATTCTCCCTCAGCAGTAAACTGTGAAATGCAACTTTGTTTCTTGCTCATCCATGTGACCAATCTTTCACCTAGAAAGAATGAGCCTCCAATAGTACTTTTCCTGTCATCAATGTTTCTAGCCCAATCTATATCAGTGTAGAATTGCAGATCAAAATTAACTCCTTTCTTGTACAATAAACCAAATTCTTTTGTTCCTTTCAGATATCTCAAAGTTCTTTTTACTGCATATATATGTGCTTCCTTTGGATTAGAAGAAAATCTTGCAACAATCCCAATAATGTATTATATATCAGTTTTGATGTGAACAACATACTATAATTTACCAATCATGGATCGGTAAAGAGTATTATCCACCTCTTGTGTTTCATCCTCTTTTGATAATTTACATCTAGTAACCATAGGTGTTCCAACAGGCTTGGAATCTTCCATACCAAAAGTTTCTAGGATCTCTTTGATATACTTAGCTTGTGTAATATAGCCCTCCAATAATTTGTTGTATCTATAGACCTAGAAAGAACTTAATCTCTCCAATCATTAACATTTCAAACTCTTTTCTCATTTCATCAGCAAATCCTTTACATAAAGTGTCATTGCCTCCAAAAATAATATCATCAACAAAAATTTCAGCAATCAAAACTTTTTTATCATTGTCACACTTCAAGTAAACATTATTGTTATCACTTGTTCTCTAAAATCCTATTTTGATTAGATAAGAGTACAATCTCTCATACCATGCTCGGGGTGCTTGTTTCAAACCATATAAAGCTTTATGTAACTTACATACCATGTTCTTGGTTGTGTTCTCAATGAATCCTTCAGGTTGCTTAATGTATACTTCTTCTTCAAGTATTCCATTAATAAATGAAGACTTGAAATCCATCTGATATACCTTGAATCCTTTATAAGAAGCATAAGCCATAAGTATTCTAACTCCTTCCAATCTAGCAATAGGTGCAAAAGTCTCTCCATAGTCAATACCTTCTTCTTGTGCATAACCTTTGCAAAATAATCTAGTTTTATTTCTGATAACTTCTCCAATATGATCATTCAGTTTGTTTCTAAAAATCCATTTAGTACCAATAAATTTTTTGGCTTGAGGCCTGGATACTAATGTCCATGTCTTGTTCTTCTCAATTTGATCATACTCTTCTTTCATTGCTTTCATCCAATCTTCATCATCTAGTGCTTCTTTAACTTTCTTCAGGTCAAATGTAGATATCAAACATGTATTGTCTCTTACCTTGCTTCTAGTCATCACTTTAGCATCCTTATTTCATATAATCTTGCTCAGGGAGTGGTGCCTCCTCACATACTTTTCCAAAATAGGCTCAGTAGCTCTTGGTTCTTCAATGTCAACATTCAGTTGTAGAAATTCTTGTTCATCTTCCTCCTCGGCAGGTGCTCTCAATAAGGTATCAAGAACATCAGGTTGTACATATACAAACTTCTCATAATCCTCAAGTTCCCTCTTGCTATATTCAACATTCCTTTCTACAAATTCATCAATTCTTACATTTTCACTTTCCACCATCTTCTTAGTAACTTTGTTCAAACATTTGTAAGCTTTACTCCTCATAGAACATCCTAAGAATATTCCTTCTTCTCCATTTGAACCAAAATTTCCTTCTCTATAATCTTTCAAAATATAGCATTTGCTTCCAAAAATTTTGAAGTAACTGACATTAGGTTTATGTTCATACCAGATATCATAAGGTCTCTTGTTGGTACCTTTCTATATTTGTACTTGGTTTAATGTGTAAACATCAGTACTCATAGCTTCAGTCCAAAAGTTCTGTGAAATTCCTTTCTCAATCATTAGTGTCTTAGCACAATCAACAATAGATTCATTTCTTCTCTCATCAATCTCATTCTTCTATGGTTTCCTCGATGCTGACAACCGTCTCTTAATTCCATTCTCATTACAAAAAAATGTAAACTCGTTAGAAGTAAACTCACCTCCTCTGTCAGATCTCAGACATTTCAGTTGTCTTCCAGTTTCTTTTTCAACTTGAGCCTTATACCATTTGAACATTTGAAATGCATCACATTTTTCTTTTAAAAACATTACAAACATCATTCTATAATAATCATCCACAAATAAAATAAAATGTCTATCTCCATAATAAGTTTGAGTTCTCATGGGTCCACATAAGTTAGTATGCACTAAATCCAAAATTCCTTGTGTAACATAAGTCTTGCTTGAAAAACTAGATTTAGTCATCTTACCCATCTAACATTCTCTGCATATATAGAATTCTCAGGTTTCTCTAATATCATTAGTCCTCTCACTCTATTCTTCTTACTCACTTTGATTAAGTTGTCAAAATTAACATGACAAAGCCTTTTGTGTCATAACCAAACATCTTCAACTTTAGCAAACATGCAACTCTTCATAGAAGTATCAAGATAAAATAAATTAGCTTTATATTTTTCTCCAGTAGCAATTAGACTATCCTTCTTATCAAATACTTTCACATTTCCATATTGAAATTTCAGTCGGTGACTTGTATTATTTAACTGTGCAATGCTCAATAGATTATACGTTAATCCTTTAACCCAATAAACATCATCACATCTTGTATTATTCAGTAGAATTATAGAACCTTTTCCTTTCACAAGATATGGAGCATTATTACCAAATCTAACAAATCCTCCATCATGATTTTCTAAGGAAATAAACTTAAGTGTGTCACTAGTCATGTGATGTGAACAACCACTATCTATAATCCATCTTTCATTCTTACTTACTTGTGATATTAGGGATCTTGGTTCTTCTTCATCAGAAACATATTTAATAGAAACATAAACAACTTATTTTTCATCATCACTATCAAAAGAATCATCATCACTTAGTCCTTCATTAGAAATATGACAATATTTCTTACCTCTGTTTGTGTAGTCTTTGAATCTCTTGAATCTGTTTTCTCTTTTTTCCTTATCTATGTTGTCTTTCTTTTCCTCCTTATCTTTCTCAGGTCAGTTAGATGCAAAGTGTCTAACTTTATCACAATTAAAAAATTTCAAGGGTAACTTACCTCGGTATTCTCCTTTGCCTCTTTGTATCCTTCTAGCCAAAAAAGATTCAAATTCTCTTTCATTCTCATCACATTCAGTAAATAATTCTTCAAGACCTTCAGTACAACTATAAAATTTCTCACTAGCACTACTCAAATATCCATCTCTAGTGATGGCTTCCCTAGATTTTCTAATCTTCAAAGTAGACTTAAATGCAGATTCAATCTTAGATGTAGCAGGCAAACTATTGTCAAAATCATTTAACTCAAATGCAGTTAACTTACCAATAGTAGCACCAAGTGAAAGATTCATCTGGGGAGCAGATCTTAGCTCTTGTATAGAAGATACATGAATAGAATAACTTGGTATCAGGGTTCTCAACATCTTTCTTGTAACATCATCCTCTGTTATGATCCCACCATCTCCTCTGATAGAATTAACAATCTCCTTAAGTCTTGTACTGTACTATATTATGTTCTCTCCTTTCATCCCCACAGAGTCAAATTTTCCTCTCAAACTTTTTGCTTTAGCCTTCTGAACATGTTGATCTCCACCATAGGTCAAAATAAGCTTATCCCACATTTTTTTTGAAGTAGTACATCCATCAAGTTCATCATATTTCTGGTCTGTAAGTGTAGAAGAAATCTCAATCATAACTTGTGTGTGTTCTTATTTTTATCTTTGCTCACTGATAGTCGAAGGTGCAGTAGTCGGTGTAACATATTCATTATCAAGAAAATGAATTCCATATTCTCCTACTCCAGACACATGCAACCTCATTCTATTTTTATATGTAGAGAAATGATCCATATTCAGCTTTGGTGCTTCCCTCTTATACATCTTTAGATCTTAACTCAAGTCCTTTTAGACTTATCACTTCATAGTGTTAGTAATAACTGAGACGGGGGGGGGGGGGGGGGGGGGAGAATCAGTGGCCTCAAAAATTTATCCAATTTTAAAATTTAATCTACCAATCAATACTTCTCAAATTATTTAGTCCCAACAAGATGCATGCCTTTGAAATATTTGAAACAAATAACTGTTTGTCGGTTTACCTTGTCTGTCCTGTTTCTCCTTGATAATCGATAAGCAGTAAAGTGTATTTACCGATGCTCAGTAAATAGGCAGAGTATACCAGTCAATCCATAAATGCATATGTAGAATTTAAAACACTAAAGTAATTAACCATACACACATAACACAAGGATTTTAACATGGAAACCCTGTTAAGGGAAAAACCACTGGGACCAGTACCCCAAATTTTCACTCTTCTGAAGTGAGCCCTATTAGGAGCCAACCCTGTTAAAGGTTACAAACACACTGTTAAGTGAAACCTTGTTAGAGGATTTTCAATACATAGGTTTTCACTAAGTATCTGGCATCTACGCTACCATCCTTGAATTAGTCTCATGACTGTCAATAGGCTTTATGCAAAATCTTACTACCATCCTTGAATCAGCCTCCTTCTTAGACTGTCAATAGGCTTTAGGT
>MU225475.1:99659-127900 GCA_018584345.1 Thuja plicata | reverse complement strand
TGCCATCTACCATGTATACTATCAGATTCAAGTCGCTAGATCGGGAGAAGAATAAAGAATATCTATTTTTATCTTTTTGACTTGGTCATTCCACCGCTTCTTCTCTCTCTTTCTTTTTGTCTCTTCTGTAGTTTTAGGTTTAGGTTTTCTGAGACCATCTAAAGCTTGTAGCATCCTTTTGAAAGGGATTCCAAGATGGTTGAAGACCTATATATAGAAGAGAGTTGTATTTTCAAAAGAGAGGATGAAATATAATGTAAAGAATCATTCTTTCTAAATCTGTGCCTGTGTTCTTTGAAGCTTCAAAGATTTTTCTTATGTATGAAAGAAGGATTACATCAATAAGATATGGTGCAATTTTACTCTTCTTTATTGTGTTCTCTTTATTTCCTGTGTATGCTTTTTTATGTTAAGATTGTAAGGCAGTCTGAAGCATTTTGGTTACAAGGTGACTATCTAATTACTTGCAAGTTTCTTTCATATAAAGAACTAAGTTTTGTGAGTATTTTCAGGAGGCATATCAGTATTTAAGGATTTTATACAGTATGTTAGAGGTAATCAGATAATTTTTAAGGAAACTTATCCTAATTGCATGTAGGTTGTAAGGCAGCTTATAGTGTTTTTTTTATGTGAAACTTCAAGCTTTTGACTCTGTAACCCAAAGGATAGGTACTGATCTAGACCTGGGTCTGATAATCTATGATCATCTAAGTTTTTGAAACATTCAAACTTTATTCCGAACATACTTGATACTAAAATATATGAATTGAACTCATCAAGGACTTATGTCAGCAGGACAGTGTCCACTTTGTTGATTCTTTAGAGAGTGAATCACTAGGTTATCCCTCCTAAAATAAAAAGGAAGAAGGATGCAAATCCTTGTCTCATTGGTTTATGTTCTCAAAACCATATCATGGCTTATAGTACTCTGTTTTAAGTTAGTCATTTCAATCTCTAAAGTGTTCTATAAGTTGTTACAGTGAGGTTTCGATTCATACCCAGTGAATGAAATAATCCACCAAATACATAGACTGAGATATCAGTAATCTTTAAAAGGTAAAACCTACCTGAGTTTGTGGAACTCAAAAACAAAGAAGGATATTATCCAATCCTTAGAAATTAGTCTTTCTCTTTCCTAAAAGAGGTTGCAACTGAGTATGCTAGGTATACTGTCATCATTAGGTAAGTGTTGCAAGAAAAAGAGATAACACCTCCCATGATCTAGGTTATCTCCTCTAGTTGGCACAACCGTTTCCACAATTTTACTCTTTCCTTATGTTCATTGGATGCATATATTGAGCAGATTCCAAACTTTCTATCTTTGTAATCAAGAATTAGCCAAACTGGTCTATTATTTGGCAATGTTCCCCAATTGGTGACCAGTTTTGCCAAGTTAGGGCTTAAGAGAACATATGTTCCTCCTCCCCCTCTAATGTGTGAGGTAGAGAATGCAATAGCATCTGTCCAAATGCATTTTAGAGAAATGTCAAGTGTGAAAATTACAACTTTTACTTTCTGTAGCATCAAAATATCAATTCCTTTATTGCCTCTTAAGAATCTCTGAACTATATATTTCCTCTCCGAGGATTCTAGTCCTCTAACATTCCAGTATGCAATCTTAATGTCCATAGAGTTATGCATAGGATTCCATGCTAGTCCTAAAGCTTGAGAGGCATTTACGCAAGTTATTAACTGAGCCTATAGGCCTTCCTCTTTTCCTATTTCTCTCTTTGGGGCCAAAATTTTCTCCTCCCTCAACTGGGATCTTAGAATCAACATGGGAGTTATTTATCTTGGGCTTTCTCTTGATCTTGGCATATTTGAACTTGACATCCCATGGCCTATCATCAAATGGGATGATTTCCCAATTCTTATTCACAACACTTTCACTAAAGATTTCCTTAAGAGACAGTTCATCCTTCTTAGAATTTGCATCCAAATTTCTTCCCTTCTTAATTTCCTCCAATCTAGATGAGATACTAAGGCGTGAGTGGGTAGAGGGAGTGCACAAGGGGGAGGCAGGGGAGGATCAAATTTCTTCCCTTCTCAACTTCCCCCATTTCCATTATATTTTATTCTTCTTTGATATAGTGATACTTGATGTAAGTCAAAATGTCATATCAAAGACGAGAAAATTATAGGAATCTAAAATTAAACTACACAAATTAATTAAATATTCATGTCCCTATAATTAATTAAATCATATTTGACTAATTATTCTCATCACATAATTGACTGAACCACATTTGGTTAATTACATTTTCTTATTTCTTCTACAATTTTATAAATAGAAATAAGTTTGAAATGAAACTACATATATTAATTAATTATTCATGTCCCTATAATTAATTAAAAAATATTTGGCTGATTATTCTCATCCCATAATTGATTGAACCACATTTGGTTAATTACATTTTCTTATTTCTTCTACAATTTTATCAATAGAAATAAGTTTATAATGGGGTTAAATGTAGATTATTTAATTAATTAACTAAATCTATGTTAATTAATTAGCTAATCTACTTTTTACCCCTTACCATTTTCTTTAAGTTATAAATATTCAAATCTCCAAACTTGCAGTTATGTGACATGTGTCTCCAAGCCTCCATAAATGCTTGTATAAACATGTCACTCTCACCCCTCCCACTTCATCCTTTGACCAATTATTTTATGGGATGCACATATGTTCTTTTTAATATAGTCAGCCTACATTTTCCTTTCCTCTTCATATGTCATCCTTCCAATCCTACCTCTCTTACATTTTGTCACTTATGTTTCATCATCCCCTTTTTCTTCCCAATGTGTGCTTACACATGTACGAGTGCACCTTTCCTCTTCTCCATTCCAAGTGTCATTTTCACATGCTGTCACTCTCCTTCAATTTTGAGCATCCATCTTTTAGTAGAATCTTTACTCATTGTTCCTCCATTTGAAAATCTATAAAATGGACCCTCTTCCTCCTTTCATCATCACTTCATGCTTGATAAAGTTAGTGTTACACTATCATTTTCATTCTAATATCGTCACATTTCTAACTCTAAGGTTATATTTTTTGGAGAGATATCCACATCCCAAGCTCATTCAAGAGTGAATTAGGTGCATCATTTTGACTCAATCAAAAAGAGAAAAACTCATAAAATTTGAAGTTATTCATGTTATTTTTAAAATTTATTTATGTTTTATGCCTTCCAGTATTTCATCCTCTTCAAGTATAGTTTAATAAAAGTTAATAAAAAATGGAAACAAGATATCACCTTTCAACCAATATTGAACACATAGATCCATAGAGTACTAATTATGAATGTAGACTTGGACAAGTCTAAATATAATATTGACTATGATATTGCTATCAGGATTCAATTATTTAGTTTTTGAGTCAAAATCATTGACCCATGTCTCATGAGTAGTGGGTCACACAAACCCATATCTCATGAGAATGAATAGAACACTTAGCACCCATTTGATTGTGATATTGCTACCAGGATTCAACTATTTAGTTTTTTTGAGTCAAACTCATTGACCCATGTTTCATGAGTAGTGGATCACACAAAACTATCTCTCATGATAATGACTGGAACACTTAGCACTCATTGCATCTAGGTTATGCTCATAGAGGCGAAGCACCGAGACTTCCTAGGAGGTCACCCATCCTAGTACTACTCCATCTCGAGCGTGCTTAACTACAAAGTTTCCTCCATGATTAAACCCACTCTTCTTGCAACCTCATTTGCAAAACCTTCATCAAGTGTTATGCCTTTTAAATATTCATTAGAAATCCCCTTAAGCTTATCAATTAATAATATTGATGCTCCTAACAATATTTCAAGTACACATAAAGTGGTAGGATTACTAAATGAATTTTTTGCATATTAAAATTTTTTTGACGCGACTCTGTCTGAGAAATTAAATATTTTCAAAGCATTGGAAGAATGTTAATTTCCATCTATGTTGAACAATGGAAACAACATAAATTCATTAGAGAATTATAAATATGAATTTTAGGGCATCACCCTAACTTGATGAGTAATAAAGGAAATTAAAGGAAATGAGATTTTATAATCCATGATACTTGTAGAGTCACATTAGCCATTCATATTAGAGAGTTTAAGAGCCTAAAATCTACAAGTGAATATTATACTTGAGTAATCCTTCTTGGCAATGGTTCACATTTTACCTTGTCAAAACATGAATCATGTAATTGAAATGGGTTGGCACAATATGTGCACCATCATTCTATTCAAATTTCCATCTAACTATTGAATGAAATACAATAAGAAACTATCATCTTACTTCTAAAAATAGAGATTAATCTACTTAACCATATTGCAATTCTAAATTGACTCTTTAGTACTACTTAAACTTTGAATAAACTAAAATGATAAAATGAATTAAATAGAAAAAAATAAAACATCGACAAACATTAATCTACTAATATTGTTCGAGCTATAGGAACAAAGTCATGTAATATAAACAACAATATGTAGTAAATTCTACCCAAGAAATGAAATACACCACTACACTATCTAATTGCTACACTACAAGGCTTGAAAGGAAATTATATGGAGATGTACCTAAAGTGGGACCCCTTTGAGATACTCTCAGTTATACTTAATAGAATAAAATAGACACAACAAAAAAATAGGCAATTAGCACTAGAATTTAGTGCATTTGAGTTCACAAATTGGACACTTTAGTTGGCGCCAAACTCAACACCAAACTACATGTTCACTTCTGTGTTGCCTTTAGCGTCATATTTTGCGTTGTTTTTTTACGCCATCTTTTATGTTGGATGACATAAAATTTTGAGTCAAAAATGTCACACAAATAATAGTGTCACCTTTAGCATTGAGAATAGCATCGTCTTTGCACCTAAAATAGCATCATAAATAGCGCCAGAATTAGTACCTAAATTTGCTTCCAATTTTGCTTCCATGCCTACTCCCCTTTTTTCTTCTACTTCTACTCTCAGTTGTGCTTCCTATTTTGCTTCTAGTTTGGCATAAAAAATAGCTTCTTTTTTTGCTTCCTAATTGACACCACGTTTTGCTTCCATTATGATGACCTTTATTGCTTTTAGTTTTGCTTCCATTATGATGTAATTTTTTTCATCCAATTTGGCTTTCGATGTTTCTTCTTGTGTTGCTCCTAGTTTTGCTTCTAGTTTTTCTTTCATTTTTTTATGACAATTTCACTTCCAATTTTGCTTTTGGTTTTGCTTCTAAGTTTTCTTTTGATTTTGCTTCGAGTTTTGCTTTTATTGTGCTTCCAATTTTGCTTCTAATTTTTCTTTTTATATAATGTTTTATTTAGTGTTGTCACTTGTACAACATGAACCAAAGCTAAAGTCTTCAAAGGATCAAAATAATTTGATAATTCAAATAGCTTCTCCTTAGTCTCCTTAATGACTTTTTCCACATCTGATACAAAACCAAAATAATCAATACATCCTTTGTAAATCTTACTTCCCTCAGAAAAATCATTCTTTACTCCTTGAATTCCCATGCCCAAAGAGTTCTTGTCTGTAGAAATCTATGCCTTCAACTCATTGACTCTCTTAACTTCATATTCAATTCGTACCTTTACCAATGCTAAGTACTCTCAAGATTCAAAATGTGTATTTGCAGCCTTCGAAAATTTTTCCAGCTGACCTGAAGTTGATTCATTTTGATTCAATGCATAGGTAGGAAAGTCCTTGCTTATAAATTGAGATGCCAAAGTAAGCAACTCGCTATCTTTTCTATGATTCCTCAAGATTTGATTTGTAGCTCTAGTGTGTGGAATAGTAGAGAAGTTCATTAATTGTTCAAGACTAAGAGCATCCAACTGAATTGGAGCTTGAATCATCTGCACTTCATATGAATCAATAACGTCTTCCCTTATAGTATCTCTTGCATCTTCATCAATCTAATTATTCACTACTGAACCTATCTGTTCAAATTCAACATGAATCTGATTAGTCATTGTCTCTTATACTTCTCTGACTTCTTCATTCTGGTCATCAGATTTATCTTTTATTTCATCTTCATTCTTCTCCATAACTAGTTCATATTCTCCCTCTTTCATTTTAGCTTTATAGTTCATAACTCCAGGGATATATCCTTCTTCATCATCAACTGATAGTGTAATAGGAACAACATAAATGAAGATTTATGGATCATCAACAGTAATATGAAAAGATGTATCTAATGGTTCATCAGTCTTCTCATTATTCTTTTGATTAATTTCATATTGTCTTCTCATAAAAATATGTGTCATTACCTTCTTTGTTTCTTTATTCACCTCATCAATGTTTCTAAGCATAAGCTTATTTATCCTCGACTTACAGTTCAATTCCTTCTTTTCTTTCTCAAGTAAAATTTCTACTTCCTCTTTTGCAATAACAAGACATAAATTGATCAATATCAATTCTCTAATATCTTTTTCCTTCTTTTGTGTTGTCAATCTCCTAGCCTCAAGTAAGTCAAATAGATCATCAAGAATGTCCCCTTTGATCTCAACCAAAGCTCTATTAAACTTGTTTAGATATTGATTCATTCCTTCTTCCAATATTCTTTTCTCATGATCATCATACAAACTCTATAATATTTGGGTATGTTCAGGATCATGGTATACCAAGCTATGGCCTTAAGTGACAATGAAAAATAAGAAAATTAGGGTTAGTTAACTTGACGTAAAAATTTTAATATCTTATCAACCTTATGTGAAAAGGTTGTAAGAACATAATCTATAGGAAATTTAATGTAGTTTATAAACCACTAGCCCTTTTCTAAAAAAAAATTAATCTAATTGTTGAAAACTTTAGATTTCAATGCAGTAGTACAAATTTTTTAGGAAAAAGATAAAAATTACGTGTATGTATGACCACCTTAATCATAATCAAATGATGATATATTTTCACAAGATTCTAGAAATAAGTAGTAGACTCATTCCCAGATGTGACTCATGTTTTTGTGTAATTTTTTCCCAAACAAATAATTAATTATGCATTTTCTAGTACAACTTATTCAGAATAAAAAACTCATGTGTCTGACCACCTTAACTAATTCTAAACTTTACAAAATTAAAAACTTTTTTTTCTTATAGTAGGCAAAGCATAGAATGTGACGCATATTTCGGATTTCAAAAAGGTTAAACCGTTCGAAAGTTATAGTTGTTTTTTAATTAGTGTGTCAATTAGGAATTGAGAGGTACCTCAATTAGAAAATAGGTAATAATTACTTACTAAAATCAAAATTTAACAGCAATTATATTGATGGAAATTTTATGTCTTTAAGAAATCCTTTTTGTTTCATCAATTTCAGATGAAAAAAAGGTCGTCAGCTACATGGTCGAAGTTTGGAGATCAGAGGACATATGGTGAACACGTCTTTTTGGTTAACCATCCATGTTTGGCATTGCAAATCCAAAACCCAAGGCAAATACCAAGCCTAGTCAAATATCTGAAATAATATTGCATATCTAATAATTTCGCATATCCGATATTATCAGATATGCGATATGTCCCGCCCAATTTCAACATTTCAATTTCAATGCTATTTTCAATTTTTATTTTAGTTTTTCAGGTTGTATATTATAGATTTCATTTTATAAAAGATTAATATTATATATTTCTATTAGATGATAATAGTAGTTTTATATTATATTAATATTCGATGTGATATTTGGTAATATTAGCATTAATATATTATTATTATAGTATATTATATACATTAGTATTGTATTAAATATAAATTAGTACTATATTATTATTATTTATATTATTATTGTATAATAGTATAATATTAGTATTATATTTATTAATATTTATATTATAAGAATAATACCTAGGAGTGAGAGAGAGAGAGAGAGAGAGAGAGAGAGAGTATTAATATTATGAAAATATAATATTAATATTAATATTATAAAAACTGAAATTTATAATAGTAATTAAAAACTAAAATAAATATTCAAAAAACATGAAAACAAAAAAGTTCAGAATTGCAAATGTTAAGAAAAGAAAAATTTGAGTTGGAGATTTCGGATATCCGATAATATTGGATATTCAATTTGTTTTACTAGCATCCAAAAGCAAAAAATGATTCTATGGGTTCCTCAATCTGAGAACCACGGTTTTTGGCAAATAATTTTACGGGATTGCAACTGTGGAAGATAAAAACCTAATTTTTCCACCTTTTTTGTTGGAATTTATCTATTATCAAAGGTTTTGCATCACCTTTTTGGTCTCACCATGGGGAGTACTAGTCGTCGAAAGAATAAACAAAAGAGGAAGCTCACAAATGAAGAGATTGAAGTGTTTAGAGAAATGGATAGGGTTGCCCATCGGAACAAGAGATAAGTTATGTTAAATATTAATGAAGATGAGGTCATAGGCCCACCCTTAAATGCAGTTTCAAGTGAAGATGAACATTAATTTGAAATGATTTATGGAAATAATATTGAAAATGAGAATGTATGGATTGAAGATGAAATGTGGGATTTGAAAATGAACATGTAGACGTGGACAATGGAAGTGTGGATATTGGCAATGACAATCCACTGATTGAATATGAAGGAATTAACAATGATAATGGTGGACAAAAACCAAATCAACATTACACATCTCCAAATTATATGAGAAATGAAGTTCCTTGGGAGGAAGAAAGACAAACCTCAAATTTTAGACCTTCAAGAACAACAAAATGGTTATTTAAAATTGATGAGAAAATAATGAGAAATTTTGATCGCAAGAGATCAGAAAGAACCATACGGTTGTAGGTTTCAAAAACATTTGATCATTTTTTTAGCCACAAGACATTGGTCGAGAAATGTAAATTGTTTGTGTAGTTGTTAAAGACGTAGAAGACAAGACATATACTACTCAAATTCAAGATTAGTGCGAACAAGAAAAAGGAGAGGAATGCTATTATTGTGAGAAATATTTTTAGTGCTCTCAATTCCATTGGGAAGACTACAAAGGAAAAAGACAAGAGAGCTGCTAGGAGGGTTATTACAACCTCCTTAGTAATTCATCATTTCAGAAAGGCTCGTTCGATGAGACAAACTTGTGTTGACTTGAACCTTAATCGTAAAACTTTGGATAGAGCAGCTGCAAGAAGAGAAACACTTGATGATCCTCTTCAAAATTATACATGGGCTTATGGTGGGAGACTTCCACTTTGTGATAAGAAGCTTATCGATGGTGTGAAGGATCAAATTCAACTATTTTGGAAATCTAACTCAATTGTGACAGCAAATGTGAAGGATGCCTTGAATTTGAGAATTGGCATTCGAGACCGCACCCCACATCCCAAACATTATTTGGAGGTGATTCAAACAATGTTGTTAAAAAAAAATTGTGAGACACGTCCAATATTGAAAATATCACAAAGAGATTTTGAAGTGTTCAAGCCTTTTTTTGTGTACCTCTTAAGATTCAAAAATACTTCTTGTTGCAAATATCATGTGGATTTTTGAATACACCATGAACTATTATGATCCCTTCAATCTACTTTGCATAATAGTGAAGTGTTGGAGGAGTGTGGTGCAAGTACTCTTCCAAAATCATCAAGAGACTTGCTAGATCATTTTTTATGTCCTAGAGATGATGGATGTTTCTTTTATAGACAAGATTTCTTAAATGACAAGTGATCAGAGTGTGGTGGGTTAGTTAAGTTTATTTCATGTTTTCATGAGGCCTGTGAGAACTATTTTGGAAAGACAATTGTCCAAAAAAAGGTATATGAAACTATTCAATATACATTGAAAAGTGGAGGTGAAGGCTCTAGATGTGATTTGGTTACAAAAGAATGCAATGTACAGAAGATGACCGAAAGATAATCAGAGAATACAATTTTTATATGAGCAATGATAGATCTCACTCTCACAAGTATGTCCAACATTGCTTTGAGAATTATTTTGAGTGGGTGTGGGAAAATGATATTGCTATGGATAGACATCTCATTTGGTCAGATAACTGCATAGGTCATTTAAAAACTTCTTGTATGTTTCATTGGTTGTGTAGAATGCGTGTAGAGAGAGGTGTACCTCATATTTGGAGTTTTTTTGAGGCCAGACATAGAAAAGGGGAGCACGATTGAGCAGGTGTGTGTATAAAGAAAGCTCTAGTTAAGGAGTAATTCAGGATTTCAGGTGCAAAACTCCTTGATGCTCATTCTATTGTTGATTGGTGTACTTCAACATTGTCATAGGGGGGAATCTTGATTCAGCGGTGTGCATATTCTTTTGGTTAGTTGAGTTGGGTAGAATAGGAGATAGGTTGGATTGTCAAAATGTGAAAGATTCTTAAAAATGCATTCATTTTGAAGCTCAGATGCTAGTACATGGACCATTTGGATACAAGAGTTGGCTTGTTTTTGTCTGAGTTGCCTTCAGTGTGATTCGGATCAATGTGAGTCAAGTGAGTGGGTTAATACATGGGTTCCACATTATCTAATTCCTTTATCTGTCACAATCTTTGTAATAAATGATGACATGGATTTTTCACTTGACTGTGACCATATTTTAGAGCTTCTAAAACTTGGACATATTTTTGCATTGGTTCCACCACAGGGGAATGATGAGAGATCAGATCACTGGTTAGCACGTTGTGTACAAGGAAAGTATAAACTTGCACAATCGACGATAGATGATTATATGTTCACATATATAACATGTTCACATGTTTTTGTGGGAACATGGTTGCACACATACATGATTAGAAATGATGGCATTCCTACGTTTGAAGACTACGAGAAGTACAAAACCATTCTCATGTATTCACACCTTGTTATAGAAGCCAATGTTAAGTTGTTGAAAAACCAAGGAAAACCAAAGACAAAATAACTTTGGACTATTAGTACTATTGATCATGAAGAAATATGGAATACCCTTAATTAGAGAGATGACCCTTCATGCACACCTCAATAGGTAAGTGAAACTCACTGCAAGGTTTTCCATGTTCATTACGCTTACGTTCAATACATTAATTATAGTTTTCCTCTTCATTTGTTTGATCCAATAAAATTGGTTTTGTATGTGGATTTTAAGTGCACTTGGATATATATATGATAGATATAGAAGATTGAGGTGTGAATTTGATTAGCCCATCAAAAATGATGGTAAACTTCACTATGCATTGGCTACTCATGTTCTTTGGTTCGTTTAGTTACTTATACATTCATAATATTTTTGTCAACCTATAAACTTCTTGTTTTCTCTATTAAACTTTATTGTGCCTTCCGAATGAAGGGAATGGAATGTAGATGTCATGGCGTACCATTTGTTAAACTTATACACTTTAGGAGCGAAAATGACACACTTATTTTTTTATATATAGTTGTGTATCTAAGATTTTGAGTTTTTTTTTTTATCTCTGACTTTTGATAACATTGATATATTTATTCATAAGATGGTTGTATCAATGATATACAATGTATTTGTATGAAAGGTGGTGTGTATAGTCAAGCTTACTATAATGATAAAATACATGCAAGAATGCAAATATTTGACTTGGTTAAAATTTTTATGGTATGAGATATAAAAAGTCATATGCGAAGATTCAAATTATTGAAGGCGAGTTTAGGCCTTTTAATTTTTTTAGATAAAACATTTGTGGCTCATAATAGAACAAAATTAACTACATAAAAATAAAATAATAAATTATCTTATATAATTCTACTTCTCAACAATATAAGATGTCTTATAGATTTGTGTACAAAAAATTATAAGGCTTTGTTGAATGTGTTCAAAGTAGTAAAGTATTTGATTTATATTGTGGTTTGTTTGTACAAATGTGAGATCAATCATTCACCTATGAATCCCACATAGTATCAAAATAATGTATTACTAAGTGGCTCAAGTGGGATTACAAGTTGTGTTAAGGGCTATGGGATTTATGACATAGTAGAGTTGGTACATAGAGTATAATATCAGTTATTGTCTTTGTAACAGAATAGATGGATATATAAAATATTATGTTAGGTGATCTTTAATGGTATCTAAGAAATGTGGTTCATGGTTTTGCATGCTAGTTTATTGATGTATATGGAAAAGATCTATATAGTTGGCCGAGAAGTTTGGGATGTTATAAAATGTTCATGCATGGTTTTGAGGGAATGAAACATGTGTTGTGTATGGTAATAGAGTTGGGTTGTCAGAAGAATTACAAAGATTATTTTTTGGGTTGTTGGGAGGGGTGGATGAATATTAAAAATAATTAAATTTTAGTAGAGTGATGACTAGCTTAATCATGATTATTTTCATAGTTCAAATTTCAAACATACCACTAATAGTCATGGCAATGGAACTGGTGGAGTACCCGGAGGGTATTATAGGTAAGGGCAACATTTTTGCAAGTGAGATTAAGATGGACAGAATGAATATGAGGTCTAGAGTATTTGGTAAGGTACAATTCAAGAGCATCAAGAACCATTCATTGTGGGACCAAAACTTTAGTTCCATCAGCTCTGATTGGTTGAGTAAATGCTAGGGGAGACCATTTTTTTCTCGTGTAGCATCAAAAACATTTCGACGCATGTTAGAGTGAAGTGTTCCCAAGGTGCACTAAGAAAATTGGGTAGAACTTTTTGGAGAGTGATATATTGGACCTTGTGAGAGATACCAAAGATTCATGAAGTGCACAGGGACCATCTTGTGAAGTCCTACAAGCATGTAGATCAGTTCTGGGATATTCCACTAGGATTCCATTTGGCGACCTGATCTCAGTTGGTGAAAAAAGTTGCATTGTTGCTTAGTTGAAAGTTGTTCAATGGTGCAAATTTCAAATTTTTCATTGTGGGACCAAATCATCAGCTCCATCAGCTCTAGTTGGCCAGGTAAATTCTAGGGGAGACCTTTTTTTTCTCTTGTATTATCAAGAACTTTCCGGTGCATGTCAAACCAAAGTGTTCTCAAGGTGCACTAAGAAAAATTGGGCATTGATTTTTGGAGAGAGATATCTTAGACCTTGTGAGAGATATTAGAGATTTTTTAATTTCACAAGGACCATCTTGGGAAGGCCTACAAGAACATAGATGAGTTTTAGGATATTCCACTTGGATTATATTTGGCGACCTGAACTTGGTTTGTGATAAAAGTTGCATTGTTGCTAAGTTGAGAGGTTCTTAATGGTGCAACTTTCAAACTATTCATCATGGGACCAATCCGTTCGCTCCATCATATCCATTTGGCTAGGTGAATTCTAGGGGAGACCTTTTTTTTCTTGAGTAGCATCAAGAACATTCTGTGCATGTCAAACCAAAGTGTTCCCAAGGTGCATTAAGCAAAATTGGGTAGTGATTTTTGGAGAGTAATATCTCAGACCTTGTGAGAGATATCAAAGATCTATGAAGTGTAAAAGGACCATGTTGGGAAGGCCTACAAGAATGTAGCTCAGTTCTAGGATATTCTCCTTGGATTCCATTTGGCGACCCAATCTCGATTGGTGCAAAAAGTTGCATTGTTGCTCAGATGAAAGTTGCTCAATGGTGCATCTTTCAAACCATTTGTCCTATGAATAAACCATCTATTTTTTAGCTCTAGTTTTCTAGGTGAACTCTTCTTACAACCCAATTCCACCCACAAAGATGTAAAGAATGTCAACAACCACCCCCATACTGAAGTGTCCCCAAGTTTATTACGCCTATTAGCCTAGTTGCGGTTGCTGATGTAAACCAAATTGGAACACCAATCAAATCATAAGATCTAACTAATCCATCCATCCATTCATCATAGGAACAAATCAATAGAGTAAAAACAAGATCTCTAAACTTCTATGACTGTTACCTTACTTCAGTAACCTTATGAAATTCAGAGGTGTATGAGGTTTCACATCATGAAATCTCCCCCAATATGCCTTTCCTCTTGGATTCGACCATCTCATGACATTTATAATGTTTTCTTGTTTATTTCTTGTTCATTTCTTAATATTTTTAGATCCAACTGTGTGACTATCTTGTGACAACGTTATCTTTCCTTTTGACTGGATGAATGCAATAAGAGATCCATCCACTTTCTGTGGTCTCTACAGAATGGGGATGGATCCAAGGGTTTTTTAATATGTTATTAACATTAAATATGTGGGAGAAATTGTAATTTACAGGGTGATCACCAACTGAGATGAAGTTGCAGGTTTGTGGGTGCATAGAAAGTAAGCCATGACTATAAAAACCAAGGATTGGGATTCATAAGGGTATGTTTTTATGTTCAAAGTTGTTTTTACATGTCAAGTACATGGTGTAGGATCAAAGATTTGGGTCTAGAAGGGATTTTTGGCTTGGATTTCAAAAAGCCCTAGTTGTAGGCTTGAATTGGTGAGGGTCTTGTAGTTTGGGTGTTTGCAGAGGGTTGTTGGAAAAAAAGTACATAATCCTTACATTTGAGACATATATAAATATTTTTGAAAATCATAGAGACTGGGAGTAAGTACTTTATATATTTTCTTTGGAAAGTGGGTCAATTAGGCCTAGGAAGGAAGGTTGGAGCAGCAGTATTTTGGGTTGATTATAAAAAAAAAACCACACCTAAGTTTAATATATGTTAAGGGGGTCAAAAATGGTATTTGAATCTACCATTACATTTTGGAGTGTTTTGGGAAGTTTGGGCAAAAAGTCCAAAAATCAGGGAAAATAGGGCTACTAGGTCTACTAGTCCTATTTAGGCTTAAGAGCGGATTGGGGTTCCAGATCCATTGTAGGGGATTGTGACCAATCCAAGAAAGTGTGGAATGATGTTGGAAGTTTATTCAAGGTTCTAGAGGTAGTGGGTAGGTCTTTTCATTCATTTTATACAATTAGAGCCTATGGTGCATTTGTGGGTTCCTAACAACGCATGACAAAGATATAATATGGAAATGAACATACATACAATGCATGGAAAAGATGTAGTATGAAAATAATACATACATAAAATGCATGGAAAAGATATAATATAAAAATGAACATACATATTACATAAATACAATGCATGACAAAGACATAATATGGAAATAATACATACATAAAACACATGACAAAGATATAATATAGAAATCATACATACATAAAGCACATGACAAAGATAAAATAACTAGAAATGAGCATGTAGATATGTATATATGAAATTTTTTTGTACAAAATGTGGCACATGCCATCTCAAAATTTTTACGAAATCAACATATCTAGATACAATGTGGCAGATGTCATCTCAAAATGTGCCATATGGCATCTCAAAATAAGAAACAATCACAAATGTTTCTAGGACATCCTATTCTACTAGTGGATCATCAAAATGGAGCCTCTTCAAAGTACTCTTTGGCTTTGATGGAACCCGCATTCAAACACAAAAGTGAAACCCCATGTTAGATTACCTAATTTATATGGTTTCTACAAATCAAAAATAAAAGTTCAAAATCATAGTCAACAATAATAAATGAACAAATTTTAAAATTGAATCTCATGTACCTCGCCTCTCTATCTTCTCATGTGGTCAAGAGTCGTAATATATGTCCTTGGTAGCAAAGGGACAATGCCACCAATGTCAACTCCAACTTTTATATGTTTGCGAAAATGAGATTGATCTATGAGTTATACCATTTAATGTTAAATCCTTGGTAGCAAATATATGCTTACAAAATAATTGAATTAAAATTAAACTTACCTATGTTGAACTTTCTTTAGGAAATTTTGGCTGGGTCATTAACAATACAAACCCTTGGTGTTGTACCTCCCTCAAACTAGGGGTGACCTATAAAACTCAAATAGATACTTGATACAATCATGAATTGATCATATATATATACTTGATAGAAAAATATATATAAATAAGTTTAGAAATATATGTACCCTGGGGCTATCACTGTGAATTGAGATTCATGTGACTCTATCATGGTGAACCGGTCTCACAACATCGTCAGACACCACCCTCTGTCAAATAAACCATGTAAATTAAAAATGAGTACGCGCAAGTGACAAGTATACATGTATGCATAAAAAATCTAAAATACTTAATTACCTTCCCCTTGTCAATGCCTGATGCTTGAAACCCCTCACATTGCCCCCCAGTGGAAGCTCTTGAAACCTGCATCAGTATGTAATAAGATGATCATAAAAATTAGAAAACATGTGTATATACTATTATAAAAAGAAAACTAATGAGTACATTAAAACGTATGTACTGTGGAAGTGTCAAGGCCAAATGAAATGGATGAAAGAATGGACCCCTCCACCTGTGCCATCTCCTCCTATCTCATCAACTGAACATAAATGGAACACATAAAAAAGCATATATGGGCAATCATTATAAGAAAATTCTAATAAAAATTCAAATGTTTAAAATTAAATACAATGTGACAAGTTAACTATTTACTCTTACCATAATAGTAGGAGTCCATAGCTATGCATGCCCCTCCTCGTCTCTCTTGTGATGCACATCTCCATAAGGTTCTTCAGTGCATGTAGTGTGATGTGTAGTATCATCCACCTCAAAGACATATTTATATGCATCACTATCATTCACGGGACCCAAGCACATATTCTTGCACATAATGCAACTATGGGGAACACAAACATGTGCACTCATGGAGGATGAGGAAGGGCCATAATCATCAGCACAAGGAGGAAATAATGTCACACTTTTCCTAACCAGTAGATCACTCAAGGTGTGAATGGCTCAAATAGTCTATGAGCCGGCCTCAACAATAATATCAGGAAGTTGTACTGGAGGAGGTGGTGAAATCTCGGGGGGGAGGGGCAGACATATGTGTGATATTTCACCTGGTGTGCCCATGGCCTATCCTAAGCAGTGCCTAAAGCCTACGCCCTGGTTTGGTCTCATGCTCCAATAATTTACCTTGTGATTGAGCACAAATCCAACATACAATTTTCTTAAGAAATATAATGGGACATCCGAATTGTTGTGGGGTGGTCTATCAAAAACCATCCACCAGCGGTCCCAAAAGTGGTCATGTTTGCACCATTTAATTGACAACTTGGGATTTTAGGGTCCACTTTTAATCTGATTTTGGGATCCACAAAAAGGTTACATATGTCATGTTTTGTTATAGTTAGGTTCATAACTTGATCATAATCAAGCCCATCATCAAACTCGGCATTCATGGAATCGTGCCAAAGAAGTGCAACATTAAGTTGCTCTGTAAGTTTCTCCATGTTTTCAATAATGGAGTTCAACTTGGAAAACATGAGGTGCAATGGACATATGTAGTCTGAAATCCTCTAAGTTGATTTAGATTGTCTCGAATAAGATCCTCTAAAGGTCAAGGGTTTGAGATTGGTTGGTCTGCTGAAGGTGGGAGATTCTTTTCAGGTGGTTGTGGGTTGTTTGGAGGTGGTTCCAAATTGTTTGCAGGATCATTGGGAGGGCTTTATAATTGGTATGAGTCCATGTCTGATTATGATAAAAACCAAATATGCAATTATAATAAATTTAAAAAAATGATAAACAATATCAATTAAGCCCTAGGTTTTATAAAAAAAATTATGAATTTCAATTAAAAAAGAAAAAATAACAAAAATAACTTAAAAATTTTATGTACCTATTGAATTTGGAGAGATATAAAAAATAGGCAAATCAATATGTGATTGGTTTTGGATATGAGAAACCCCTAGGCCGTGTTTCACATTTTCACAATGAAAACTGAGAAATGTAGCCAGCGGCCCTAAATAAGTTTTACTGGACAAAATTGGATGTCCGATTAGGCTTGCGCTTTGGCTTTTGGTTTGGCTAGGTAAACTAACACCCATGCCTACTAAAAAGTCAACACACTTTTAAGTGCACTTTTGGATGACTGAAAAGAACATGTTTCACATCGCCAATTTTTGGCATACCATGATCCTGCACATACCCATTTCTTCAATTAAACTAATATTCCATGAAATGTCATATTCTTCAAAGTATCATTGCATGTGAAAAGTGGTTTACCAGATATGATCATAGGTTCCCCTCTTGCCAAATATTTCTTAGGTGTAGAACCACTCACCACTCCAGCTTCCTTAGCTTCTTTTTCTCTCAACTTCTTTACTACATCATTTGAGTCAGTTGCCTCTTCTTTGTCATCACATTTGTGTCTATTATATGCTATTTTCCATTTTGAATTGACTCTCTTGCTGGTGGTATGCTTTGTCTTAATAGGTTTATATGGTGTTGCCTTCGGTGTAACTAGTTTAGGTGTATCAGGTTTCTTTGCCACTTTCTTCTCTGATGAACTAACTGTATTTTTCATCGAGATCCCTGCTTGTCTGCCTCTAGATGATAGTCCATTAAATGGTATATATTTAGGAGGGGAATCATCATCAAAATTAATAGGTTTATCTGCAACCTTTTCCTTTCCCTTCTCCTTTTCTTTTTCCTCAAATTTCATCCTTGCTTCTGCTATATTTTCCTTAGTGAAACCCATCATTTCACCAACCATCTCAACTTGTTTTCTGATATTCCTTTCTCTTCCAAGTCTAGTGAGTGTCTCATGCACCTCAAGTCTCTTCTCTATATATGTATCAAACATTTTATTTGATTTATCTAATGGTTTCTTCAAAATATATTCAGCATACACTTCAAGAAGTGGACCATCCACCTCATATCCCATAGGAATTACCTAAGATGTTCTAGGATCCGCTTCCTCCATAAAATAAGAATCAATCTCTACCATGAAACATATTTTGTCCTCATACTTCCTCACTATTTCAGGTGGAATCATGTACCTCAAATGCATACTTTCTTTAGAACTTTTAAAGTATCCCCACATATCAATTCTTGCTTGCTTCTCTCCTAGAATTTCATAAAATTCCTTGATCTGAATAGCTACTAGTTTATATTATTTCCTTTTAATATTTCTCACTCTAGGAAAGTAATTGGTGAAATAGAAAAATATACATACCAACAAATACCCGTACTTGAAGATTTTATTTCTTTCTTTTTTTATCTTCTCCTCATTTTTCATGAGTTGGTCCTTCAATGCTTCACAAGTATCATATTCCTCATTTTCTTTCACCATCTGGTATGCAACATATATCATTGTGTTGTAAATGGAATTCTCTCTACTAGAATGAAATACCTTATAACCGAGCACCATCGATGCACATTTCACATCAGGTTGAATGATATTGTTTTCTTTCATTACTCGCTTGTCCCACTGAGAATCGGTGAGATTTGTCACTATGTCCTTTTGAATAGATCTTAGTGCATGCACCTCTCCACTATCAAAGAATCTTGTCACTTCCTTCAGAACCTTCTTTGTGATCTTATAAGGTTTATCTAGCCACATAAACTAATCATGCATACTTCTTAGCACATACCAAACCCAATCTTCTTCAAAGAATTATGGAAACTCTATTATGTGTGAAAACTTCTTCTCTACCAATATCTTGTATTCATCCCTTAGAATCGAGTCTACAGAGACCTCCTTAAATTTTTTTTCAATCTATCTTTCTCCAATTTCTTCCAAGTTACAATAAATATATGTCCTAACATCTTACACGTGAAGAACTTCATAAGGAACATATGAGAATGCATCGTCAGGGTTGTCCTCTGTGGATTTGAGTGGATGTTTCTTAAACATTGGTTTAGAATGCTCCATTATATCTACTACTCTGGGTGTAACCATGATCTATCTTTCAAAAATGAAATTGTGCAATGAAAAATACCTTTCCAATGATTTTAGAGTTTAGTAATGAAGTCGCTGAGAAATATCTTCAATATTCTTGAAAATCGCCTTAGACTGTTGTGCAAACACTTATGTAACTCACAAGGTATGAAATGAAAACAATAAATTCCATTTTGTTACTTTGCATGCCAAAAATTTAGATAGTTGCAATTAATGCATTATGCTCTTTGTCTTAGATCATAGGATAGAAAATCCATCACCGATCCATCCAAATGTTAAAAAAATTCTTTCAAACAAAATATAATGTCATAAATTCACTTTTCCATAGGCATATGGAAATCACATTCACTTCTATCAGGGATCATGTAAGGATTTTTCATGAAATACCCCCCTTTAGGTCAATGACCGAATTGGTTCTTTGATAAAATTTCCACACAAGAAACTAGTGTGATCTTCCCTGTAGCATCAATCTGCTCTTTTCTAACCCATGTCTTTGTAATTTCCTTTTGAACTTCCTTAAAATCAATTATTTTATTTCCTTTTTTTCATTTTTAACATTGTTGTTATCTACTGAGGCTCCTACATTATTGTATTTACAATTCCTAGCAATATGACCAGAATTCTTTCAATTATAACATGTCACATTTTCATACCTTGTATTTGCTAGATTTGTATTCAATCTGCATTGCTTCTCAATATGTCCAAAGTTGTTGCATTTGTAATAGGTTATGTTCCTTTGGTTCTCATAATTATTCACCTTTGATCTGCACTCATTTTATTTGTGTCTATACTTGTAGTAGGTGAAACAATAGCTAGAAAATGATGTAGCATTAGGTCTTCTACAATCCTTCGCTCTATGCCCAATTTTTTTACATTTAAAGCATATTCCATTGAAATTTTATTTCCTCATAGGTGTCTTGTTAGGTTCTTCAATCTAATTCTTTGATGAATTGATTTTCTCTCCTAGTATTGAACTATTATCCTTTCTCAAATCTAAGTCCTTGAGTTTCTCCTTTAGGTCTTTGACTTTCAATTTGTGCATCAAGCTACGCTAGACTATATTTGAACTTTTCTTTGAATTCATTAGCTACTACAAGTTCACTCCTAAGAAATTAATTGACTCTTTCAAGCTCCTGCTCATTGTGTTTATATTCTTAAAGATTAATTTGCAACTTTCCAACTTTATCATTCAGTCTATAACATTCTTCTATCTTGTCCTTCAAGATTTTCTCAAGATTTTTCTTAGCTTCAATCTCCTTGGTCATCTTCATTACCACAACTTCTAATTCATGTTTTAGATTATCTCTATCTTTTTTTTATCTATACACATTCATTAAATTTGTATGTCAAGGCCTTTGAATCATATTTATGCTTCAAATGATCAACAAGGTCCTTCCTCTTATCTCTAGATTTGTTCAATTGTTCCTTCATATTCTCAATGAAACTTTCAACATCCTTAAGCTTCTTTTCCAACTTCAAGTTATAATCATTTAATTTTTCAAGATCATCAAGCGCAACCAAGAGCTTCTTCTAAGCACCGCTAGAAACTGTTAGATCTTCTATCAAGACCTTCCTCAAGTGGTTAGACTTCTTCCAAGGACCATAGCTTTGATACTAATTGTTAGGATTGAGGGACACTGAGAGGGGGGTGAAATAGAGTTCTAGCTTTTATAACATTTTAAATTTGATTGCATAACCATAAACGGAAAGAAATAAACAATAAAAAATTGAAAGATAAGCAAAAAATCCACAACATCATAACACCATGTGATTTTTGCGTAGAAACTTGGTTAAGGGAAAATCCACCCTGGGGATGGAACCCACAAGTATTACTTCTACAGAAATAAGTTACCATGTTAGGGGTTTAGTACATAGAGGAATGAACATGCATTCATGATTACAACCTACAGCTCACTACTCAAATTACAAAATAGGTATACAAAATTGAGAGGCTCACTGTCATATAAAATAATTCATCCACAAAAAGTGAATTGGGAAATAGCATCAATAATGCCTATACAGTTCCAGTAAGTAAAATATACATTTGCTCAACTGATAGCCTAATCACTTCTCTTGATCTATCAATCACATACAACATTTAGCAATCATATCCAACTATCGCATATACAAAACATCTCAAAACTCAATCTTATATATCCTTCATCAAGGATATTTACTCGCACTGTCCGCGGTAAAAAAAAAATAGATAACGTGTGAAATGTAGGCTAGATCTGTTATCCAAACATGTTCCTAAGTTCAAAAAAAAGCATAGGTATCAACAAACATGTCATCTTAACTATTATCAACTATCAAACCGATTAGATCATCGATTTGATAGGATCGTTGATCGATCCAGTAACCAACTGTCTCTATCCTCCACTGAACTCTGTAAAATAATACTCAGAAAGTTGTAACTCTGTCAGATGATAATATAAAATATTGTGATCATATAATAAATTAAATAACACCTCTCTGAATCTCCTCCTAGGTTCACACCTCAAAACACGATCATTTGTGTTTTCCCCAATCCATAAACCGAAACTAGTAAACTGTGTCTTCTATTTTATACTTAGCTAAATATGATAGTCTATCCTTTGGTATCACCACTATTCGATGATGTTGGAATTGGATACTAATAATGTTGTTGGAATTTTTTTCACTGATGTCAATATGTGTTTCTGTGGAGGAAGAACAGATTGGTTATTACAGTTGTATGATAACTGATAGAAGTGTACGGATACTGTACAAATTAATCAGAATGAGAGAATATGGGGATAGGTAGAAGGATGTATGTTGATCTTATTTATAAGGTCTCTTGGTTTAATATTGAATATTGGATAAGTTACAAATGTTTTGGTGAAGATGGGTTATTGGATTGTGACAATGATGATTGACAAAGCGAATCTTTGTGTTATGAGTATATCTTATAGGTGATGATGATTCAAGTTATGCGAGCTTAAGGGATGACAGAAGACATGTTAAGGAATGTTTTTAATGGCCCGTAAATCATATGATTATTGATGATGTCATCTATGCCATGTATTTTGGAGGAGACCTATTTGGGTCCGACTTCAAAGATGTAGCATGTATTGTGGATTGTGAGTGTGGATTACAGATCTTGGATTATATCTGATGTATTGTAATTGATGTATACTTGTTATAGGTACCATGTGTATCTTAGCAAGGGGTTAAATAATTATTTGTATATTGGGAAAGCTTAATTGGCTGACCTAATCAATTATTGTAATAGGGTATATATGAGAGAGATTTTCTTTTGAAAAGATGTATGTATGAAGAGAAGGTGATTGATAGAAATAGAGAAGTGTGGAAGCTGTGAGCTTGATTGTCATTTGGATGTAGAGCAGAGGATATGATTATTGTATTTCATTGGAATTGACCAAGCAAAGATAATTTATATCATATAGTTCACTAGATTGTATATTTTCTATATACACTTGTGTTTCATACTGTAAGTCCTTGAGGGTGGCATTAACCTTCTTTAGGCAGTGTGCCTAGGCAGTGAGACCAATATTGTTCTTGAATCCTAATAGGGTATGTCTTTTAATAGGGACTATGTACTGTAATAATGTAATAAGCTCCTAACAGGGCTAAATCTTTTAACAGGGTTACTATACTCTTAGTACATTATTTATGGGTACTAATTCCCACCGGGGTTTACCTTTAACGGTGTTTCCTTGACAAAAAAGGATTGTGTTATTGTGTTTTCATTTACTATGTTATCATTTGGATTGAGATTTGGTTTATAAATTTTAATATTTAATAATCTGTCTCACAACTAATTCACCCCCTCTCTTAGTTGTGTTGGTGGACTGTTATTCCTAACAATTGGGATTAGAGATACTGGTTCTTAGATAGAAATCTAAACAGCTTGAGGTGAGCCTGAAGATGAATTACTATAGGAAGGATAGCCTGAAGCTTGGTCCTGAAAACTTTGAGAGTTGGAACAACAAGATGAGAACACATTTGCTATGTTTGGGAATCGAATATTGGATGATTACTAAAAGAAAGGAACATATGAAAGTTAAGGATGAACAGGATAAAGCTACTGAAGATGAAAAGAAGTTATTTTCATGTAACATGGTCGTAAGGGATTAATTGATCAGCACACTTTTAGAAGGTGAATTCACAGAGGTAAAAAAATTAGATTCAGCACATGAAATTTTGACAAGATTGGAAGCACAGTATGAAGGAGATAAGTTTACAAAGAAGGTGAAGTTACATAAATAGAAGGAAAAGATGGAGACATTGAAACTGAGAGATGATGAGAACATTAGAGAATATTCACTTATAATTACTAAAGTTGTTATTGGCATCAGGAACTCTAGAGGTACTTACAGTGACGAAGAAGTGATTGCAAAGGTTCACAGATCCCTGACACTTGTATACAGAACCAAAGTACAAGATATAGAAGAGATTATACCTTTGACACCAAACTTCAATAGAGAGATGTTGATTGGGAAACTAACTACCTGTAAAGCCATAGAACTGGGAGGTTCTCTACCTAAAGTTGAGTCAGCATTCAAGGCGACTGTGCATAGAAACAAAAAGACCTTATCAGGAATTGTGAGCACCAACAATAGTGACTTGAGAGAAGAACTTGGAGAATATGTTGATGAATGGGAACATATACATGAAGAAGAAACAAATTGATATGAATTTTTAGCCTTGATGGCTAGAAGAGAAAAGAGAGGTAAGGGTAAATTTGAAGGAAAGTTACCTTTGAAATTTTTTTCATGCAACAAGATAGGTCATTTTGCATTTCGATGTCCTACAAGGATTCAAAAGCATAAACCTAAGTTTTGTAAATCTAAGTATTCAAAGGACAAGGAATGTTATTATGCTAGTGAAGGTATTTCTGATGATGAAGCTATTGACTGTGATGATATTGGATTGATTGCTATTAAGGATGATGAACCTATACATGAAGAAATAGCCTTAGTATCTCATGTTGAAAATAATTTTGAATGGGCTATAGATAGTGGTTGTTCACATTATATGACTGGAGATAAAAATAAGTTTGTTAATTTGAAAAGATATGATGGTGGTATTGTAAGATTTGGTGACAATACTCCTAAGCTTATCATTGGAGTCAAATCTATTTATTTGGATGGAAAAAATAATACTGACAATATGTTGCTTGTTGATGGACTTAAGCATAATTTGTTGAGTATTGAACAACTAGTGGACAAGGGTTATCAATTGAAATTCATTGATGGGAAATGTTCTATCAGAAGTAAGTCAGGAGACTTGATCACATTTGGTACTAAATCCAGATGTAATGTATTTGAATTGAATACATTTGAGGCTTCATGATTTATTGTGAAGGTTGATGATAGTTGGTTATGGCATAGAAAATTTTGTCATGTTAACTTTGATAATATTGTGAAGGCAGGTATGAATAATGTAGTAAGAGATCTACCTAAGATTGTGAAACCATCTAACACTATGTGTAGAGAGTGTGTTATGGGGAATCGGACTAGAAGCAACTTTAAAAGAAAATCTTACTCTGTGAAAGGAAAGTTGGATCTAGTACATACAGATCTATGTGGTCCTACATGAACAAGATCTTACTACAGTGAAAGGTATTTTATACTTTTTATAGATGACTTTTATAGGATGATGTTGATGACATGTAACTGATTGAATGTTTGATAATGTTAAGTTGAAGATAATGCAAGACATTAAATCATTTAATGGTTTGTATTGTCGTTGACATCAACTTGATATCATCTATACGGTCATGTACATAATGCAAAAGACTTCAGAGAATCAATGGAACAAAGATTATGCTTTCAGCAATGCATAAAAGTCAAGTATTCACTAAGTGACAGAAAACACTGACGGAGTGCACACCATTGGTAAAAGAAAATAACCAAAGTCACAGTGATACTCAAAAAGCATAAGATAGTGTTTCCCAATGAAGAAAAATTAGAAAACATAGTTTCCTGATGAAGTAAAATCCAATGATTCTCGACAGATGGAGATCCCGAAGCTGACTGGAATCACACCGACGGAACTGGCAATTGTCACCAATGACTAACTGTAGAGTTGACCAACAGAACAAAGAGTTCAGAAAATAACAAAATATCTAGCTGGCAAGAGCTAAAGATAGACTTAACTGGTTGTTTTCATTGTTTTATTCAACCAAAGTTAAGTGATTGATTTAAAGAAAATTTGTACAGTTGGCAAGAAGATAACTACGAGATCAATCAGGATTTAATCTTTAAATCAAATTGGCTGGATTTTTTTTGACACCAAGAACCAAAAATAAAGAATCAAGAAATGGTTAATATCATGTCTATATAAGAGACAAGATTAATTCATTTCCACATCACATGAACGTGGGTGAATAGAAAGAGGATGCTGAAGAGAAACTAATGAAGGATAACTTCATACAGTCCTGATTAATCAAGCTGAAGGAGAGATAAAGAATTCTATAGACACTGATGAATAGTGAAGCACAACATCACAGACTAGAAAATGTGGAGAAAAAATAATTGAATTGATACATTGATCAGAGAGGTAATGTACTTAAATAGATCTAAAATTTTGCAATTCAAGTTGCATTAGAAATAGGTCATTATATTTCAGTTTAACCATTGAAGCATCAAGTCTCTTAACAGAGCAGGACTTAACAATATTCTATATATTGAGGTACATCCCAAGGAGTGCCAAAAAGGTTGATTCATGAAACTAGCATTGGACTTGCCAGGTACCTATTGATAGTCTAAGAAGGCTGATTCAAGGATGGTAGAAAGATTTGCCTAAAGCCTATTGATAGTCTAAGAAGGAGGCTAATTCAAGGATGGTAGAAAATAGATGCCTGATACTAAGTGACAACCTCTATGTATAAAATCTTCTAACAAGGTCACACCTAATAGTGTGTTTGTAACCTTTAACATGGTTGGCTCCTAATAGGGCTCACTTCAGAAGAGTGAAAATTTGGGGTACCGGTCCTAGTGGTTTTTTCCCTTAACAGGGTTTCCACGTTAAAATCCATTTGTTATGTGTGTATGGTTTATTACTTTACTATTTTACATTTCACATATGCATTTCTGAATTGATCAGTATACTCTGCATATTTACTGAGTGTCGGTAAATATTTTTTACTGCTTATTGGTAATCAAGGAGAACAAGGTCAGAAAAGGAAAATCGACAGACAGTTAAATCAATATTAGTATTTCATGGCATGCATCTTGTAGGGACTTAATAATCTAAGGTTTATTGATTGGTGGTTAAGTTTAAGGATGAGTTTTTGAAGCCACTGTTTCACCCCCCCCTTCTCTCAGTTATTACTAACAATTGGTTGTTGGAATTATATTGAGATGATGTACTGAGAGGGGAGGGGTGAATTAGTACCTCTAAAAAAATTTCTTGGTTAGCCCATTAACCCTTGATTATCAGTTTGTAAAATATCTTATCTAACTGTTCATCTTTCTTTATGTATATGCAATCACATCATATATTCCTTTTGTATGTAACCATAATAGAAACATTCATGAAAATAGATAACACATGACACAAGATATGATATCGCAGAAAACTCTTGTTAAGGAAGTAAAAAATGTGATGGGGATTGTTACCCACAAAAATTCACTATCTACAGATAAGAAGGGGTCGGTTAAGGCTTACAATTGGTCACTTCTGATGACCTACCCTATTAGGAGTATTACAGTGGAGACCTATTAAGATCTACTTCATTTGAAGCTTTTGCAACATTGTTAAGTGTGCACTCTGTTAAGAGATTTGGAAAGAATGGTTAAGTTCACCTTCTACAAAAGGATTTTAGATGTGATGCACTTGTTAGAATGCAACTGCATAAGTCTTTGATCTGATGATAAATGCAATCTTCAATTGCTGATAACAGATCCTATAAATCTTCATACATATTAGTAATCATCCTTCCATGATTTAATAATACCTTTCTCTGCTTATCGGTAGCCTCTGTGTGTTCTTGATAACTGATGTATTTTGTTTTTGACCTTTGCATGAATTCTTCCTTTTGCTCCTTAGATGCTCATGGAAGCTATCAACAATGTGAATTCATGTTTTCACAATTAAGGTTGAACATCTATTTATACTAAATTAGGCTCAATTCTTGAATCATGCATCGCAAGTTAACTCTAGATCCAAGGTTTACAACTTGACCTTGATCTTTAGTTAGATATGTTTTAGATCTGTTAGGATACATTAAAACATTTACTTAAAAATTTCTTGACCCTCAAGTTATGATTTAAAACAAATAAAACTCTATAAATAGAATTACATTGCTTTATTCATCGTGTAAAAATCAGATCCACAATTTGCAGGTTCTTTATCTGTCTGTCGGTTCTGATGGTTGGTTTCTTGGTCATCATTGTTCCTTTCTTAAACTTGTCGTCGGTTATGCCTTTTCTATTTCTGTTGGGTTAGTTTTGAAAACTGTGTCGCCGGTGATGCTTGTGGTCACCGGTGATGCTTGACACTTTTGTACTTAGCATTTTTCATGACCTTTGTGTTCTATCGAGTATGCTTGCTTTTTGACGGTAATGCTTTAGTCTACCAGTGATCTCTGTCAATGTTTTTCACTAAGTGTACTAATGGAAAAATAATGTCATCAATCTCCCCCTTTGACATTAGTATCAAAAATATGATATGTGCAACATACTGA
>MU225475.1:57874-68253 GCA_018584345.1 Thuja plicata | reverse complement strand
CCCTAATTTCACCTAATTATGTAGAATCAAGCACAAATGTATCCTAAATGCAAATCTAATATGCAAACATACAAAATTAGGGTGCTAAACCTATCAAAATGGAAGTTCTTCCATTTTAAGATGATACATTTGTTTTATTTGATTTTTGAGTGCTCAGACATGCGTGAATGTGTTCACTTGATTTAAAAGGGACTTTAGGACTTTTTGATTTAACCCAATGTTTTATTCATTTTAAGATTTAGGCTTGGATGATTGATTATTTGATTTAACAAGTTAGGATTGGGATTATGTAAGCAAATTTGATTAAGTGCTCTCATAATTATAGTCTAGCGATGATGTCTTATATTTTAGAATTTATTAAGACCAAATAATCAGAAATAGGGGCTATAGATTTGCTAGACCAATTTTAGGTTATTACATTTGCCCCTCTTTGAATAATGTGTGATCGATCTGGGAACACATTGGGTCAAAGAACATGTGAAGCTTGATTGGATCAGGAAATAGCTTGATGTGAAGTGATGAAACTATCTCACAGGTCAAAACTGATTCTGAACTTGATTAGACTTGATCGATTGAAGATTTGAAGATATCAACTCTGGACTTGATTGAGCGAAGACTGATGTACTTACTCCGAGCTTGATTCAACGAAGATCGATAGAGATTTGTAGGTATCAGCGCTGGACTATATTGAGAGAATTCTGGTAGAAGAGATCTAAGTATATCATCTCTGGGATTGATTGAGCGAAGACTGATAAAAGAGTTCAAACATCCAGCTTGACATGAAGTGATGAAATTGAATGTTCGTCCTCCAAGAAGATATCCTGATTTTGTATTAGGTTTTAATGACGAACCAACATGATTTGGTGTGATGAGACTAATTTCCATTCGATTGATTGATTGGGATAATTGACTTGATATGGGTCCTAATGAAGCTAATTACCATATTGAGAGGAGTTATCATATTGATATTAGAGATTTAGAAAATGATGCGCAGTGATAAGAATCACTTGAATGATTTTTTGATTTAAGTCAAGGCCTGATGCCCCTAGAGATTGAACTTGTTGATTTGAATCAAATTGTTTATATAGTGGTACTACCCCCTAGGGATTGAAATTGAAAGGAGGGGAGGCACAAGCTTGATAGATTGAAAAGCATTGAGAATTTTGAGATGCGAGCCTGTTTGAGGTCTGGTTGACCAAGTTTGACCAAAATTGTCCTAGGTTAACTTTTGGATTAAAGAGGGAAATGCACGAGGACTTGATCAAGAGGGATCTCATATCAGAATCCTGTAAGAAAAGTGTTAGCGATCAACTGCATTTGTGAAAAAATGTCAATATGCATTTTGGAGTTTTAAAAGGTTGTCAAATTTTGATTTCAGTCCCGAAAATGGATAGATAATCTTAAGGGGATAAATGTAGTTGACTTCTTCAGCAAAGGATTGAATGATCGAATGGATGGCTCCCCTCTTGCTCCTATGAAAGAGTGTGTTCTTTGTTACAATGCTAGAATGCAAGCCTAGGAATGATGTGTACCCTACAAAATGAGTAGTCAAGTCACTATTTAGGTAGTCCTTAGTTTCATCATCAGGCGATTGGGATATCGGAGCCAATACAACCCTTACCAATGCCAACACAACCATAAGAATATGAATATGGATTTCATCGGAGAAAATATGGGGGACGACATAAGCATCTAGGTATAGGAACTAGGATGACCTAAACATTGTCCCCAGTTTATTTGGAAAAGATACACCAATACTAAGGCATTCAGAGACAAGATAAGCATGAGTGTGTCCTTACAAAAAATATGCAGAAATAATAGACAAGGAGATAGTCCCAACCTCATCTTAGCGCACAAATAAGTAAGATCGATGGATGTGAGGCATATGGAAGCTCTTTCCATATACACCCTAGCTACTCGACGCAAGGTTCATTGGAATCACAACATCCAAGAAAAATATCATCAAGCATTTAGTCTTTGTGAGTTGTTGGTGTGGGTGTTGAGAAACATCGCTATGTTGGTTTGTTGTTATTGTGCTTAGTTTTAAGTGTTTTTATCTGATGTGTGTTGAAAAACACAGGTTTGTCTGAAAGAGAGTGTTGAGAAACACTAGTGTGTAAGTGGAAAACTGTCTAGGTGGCTAGAACATTATGATAGAAAATGAGGAGAAGGGAAACTAACAAGGCACGTAGGTGCAGGAACCAGGATGCATCCCTAGGAATCAAGAAGTCGATTGGTTCCAAACTTAAGATGTCACCTTTACTATTGGTGAAAGTTCAAGATAGTCAAGTGACATGTTGATAGATGAAGTACTGATTACAAATGATGCCTGTAGGACTAAGCCCAAGATCGACGATTTTTAGATTTTAGATTTTCTTATTTTTAGATTTTTAAGATCTTTTTGGATTTTTAGATTTTTAGGATCGATCACTAATTTTCAAGCAAGATCACATTTTATTTGCCCCCAATGTACAACATGGTGTAAAACATTATAGATGGATAAGAAAACTGATGGATAAGGCAAAAAGAGAATGCCGAATAAAGAGAGTGAATGCAACTTTCAAGGATAGTCTCCTCAAGATTACCCAAGCTAGGGAAAAAAAATAGCAATGTACATTCGTGGAGCGGTGCAAAATAGCATATAAAGTAATGACATGATGTCATGAAAAGCATGTGGTCCAAAAGAATGGACATGTCAAGAATTTGTTTGAGAAACTATTTTTCGTCTTCATTTTGATCAAGACCAAGAGGTCAATTAGATAAGATAGTGATAGGATAGCATGACTAGGATAAATGGTGAGGAATTCTTTGAGATTAGGGAAAGGATGTTTCATGGATAGTGAGTATTAACTTAGGATAAGAAAGATCATGATAGGGTAGCATGAGAGAAAGTGCATAAGCTGATGGAAATGGATTTCAATAGGCGTAGTTTTCATGGATAGGCTCAACCTTGTCAAGATCATCAGAAGGAACATGGATGCTCATGGACTAGTAAGATATGATGGATAAGATGACATGGAAGGAAATTTCCCCCAAGTGAAGAGTGCAAGTAGGAGGAGTTATGCATGACGCCTGTTTTCCAGGTTTTCATTATGGTACTTAGCTAAGGCACCACAAGAGGTGGTTTTCACCATAGGATGGATTTATTTCTCTTTACTTTTTCTACCAAGGTGCATGTTTGCCAAGTTTTCACCAAGGCAATTTTTCTCTTGATTTTTCAATTTATTTGGTATTTTCTGATTTGATGGAGGGACTCGAGCCTCTTGCTCTTTGGATAGTGCACCTTTGAAGTTTATGCTATGATAGGCCAAGGCCATTGAAATTATTCTCAAAAGATGTTGATAGGGTGATGGTAGGGAATGAAATGGAGGATAAGGGAGATGGTATCCAAGGATTTATGTGATGGATTCGATAAGGGGAATGGAAGAATATGGGATGGATGGGTAGTAGGTAGGTGTGGGATATTGGATAGGGTATTGAAAGGTTTGTATAGGGGTAGACAGAAATGGTGATAAGATCAAAATTGACACACACCATGAAGGGTAGTGGACGGATGGAGGAAAAATCTATGGAATAGCTTGAGGTTTTGATATAGGAGAGAATGGAAGGTGTTGGGAAGGAGATAAAGGAAAATCCTTTGGAAGTTTGGATGCCAACTCTAATTTTTATTTTTTATCCAAGTCCTTTAAAAGAGACTTGGGAATCCACATAACTTTTGATTTTCCTTTTCTTTTGGATGATTTAGAATGCAGTTCTTCTATGATGGATTTAGGAACCCATATTTTCTTTGATTTTATTCCTTTCTTAGTGGACCCTTGTGGTCTCTTGAATATTCCCTTTTTCTTTGTAGTCACATGTCTATTAGACTGGACATAGTGATCTTCACATGTAAATGGATTCTTGAATTTTTGATTTCTTTGTTGCACATCCAATTTGCTTCCATAAGACTTGGGAATGGTGGATGAAAAGGGCTGATATGATTGGCTCATATGGGTGGGTTGATAGGGAGAGTTCAAGGATGCATGTATTTTTTGATCTTGATAGGAGATAGGGTAAGTGAATGAAAAACTATTAGTGATAGGCGTGGTGGATGGAGGGATGTAAGGACCCAATATAGATGGAAGGTGTGATGGTTTCAACTCTGGGATATAGGGACCAAGAATGGATTTGGAGGATGGAGAAGGATGATTCTTACATGAAAATGGAGGGAGATAAATTTTGGAAGGGATATCAAAATCTGTGGCATGAGCTGCATTAACAAGGCTCTTTTCTTTAGAATTCATCTTTATATCAATAGGTGCTTGAGTAGCTTTGACAGGAGAAAGTTTGATAGGAGCAAATGAAGCTTTATGCAAGGGATTTGGAGAAATTATGAGGATTGATCTTTATGCAAGGGATTTGGAGAAATTATGGTCCCTTAAGGTAGATATGGAGGATTATGAAAAGGAGATGAAGGGATGCTTTGATCTTGACAAGGATCCTTAGATGGTGTATAAATGGTACTTTGCTCTTGATTTTCAATAGGCTCACTAGATATGGTGGCAAGGGTATATTGATCTTGCTTGGGAGGTGGATAAGACATAGGAGGTGTAAGAGTGTGCTCTAGGAAGAAATGGAAGGGGATGATGAAATTATCATGTGACTCTTGGGGTATGTAACTCTGGTCAACTGGTGGGTAAGGATGGATGGTATCTTGATCTTGACCATTACTGGTATTTGTTTCTTCATACTTTGGATTGTCCTCTCGACATGGAGCCACTTCTAAGGATGGGGTAGGATTTTTGATCTGCATGAGGGATTCTTGAAGGGTTAATTGAGTACCATCGTAAGTAGGCATGATAGTCATTGAAGCACATGGAGGCTTTGGGTCTATGATATTTGAATCTTGAAAATGACTCGTAGTCATATGTAGATTATCTTGGATCTCCTTTAGAGGTATTCCTTGAGGGTAGACATAGTTAACATGAAAAACATTAGGTTCTTTGTTTGATGGGGAGACTTTGGATAGCTTTGTCTCTTTATAAGATGAATGAATGTTTGAAGAAGTGGAGTCTACGCGAGAACCATTACTAGACATAGGTTCAAGTTTTAGATATTTCTTGAGAACGGTATCTTCATTAGATGATTCCTTAGGATTTTTAATTTCAATTATGTCATCATCTATGAGATCTTGTAATTTTTGTTTTAACTCTATGCAATCTGAATTTTTGTGCTTATTGTGTCCATGATAGGCACAATAGTTGGTAAAGAATACAAAACTACATGAAGTGATTTGTGGCAATGTGTTGAGATTGCTTTCAAGGAGTTCTTCCAATGCTGACTCATAAGATTGTCCCAACGGAGAAAATGTTCTATCCAATGGATCTTTAGATGCACTTGTGTTAGCCAAAGAGATATGAGACTCAAGATCATGATGCGTTGATTTGTTTTTTCCATGTGATGACGATTGTTGAGATAGGGCTTATTCCTCTTGATTTTTTGGACCATAGATCAAATTATCTTGAGCTTGTGAGATATAATCTAAATCAAAGACTTTATGGTAATGAATATGCTCTTGATCAAAGATACGTTGGTCATAAAGATGTTCTTGATCAAATATAGGATTGGTGTGAAGTTTTGAAGTAGCCATTTTGTTTGAAGAAAATGAAAATATGGATGAATTGTGATCATAGAGGAAAGGAAAGATTAATCCTAATGAGGATTTTTTAGATGGTGTATCATTTTCTCCCTTTAAGTCTTGGATTTCAAATTTCAAAGATTGCATTTGTTTTGATATAGCTACAGTAAGAATCTCTTCTTTCTTGTTGTTAAGACCATAAGGTTTAGCCCATTGATTTTTAGTCATTATAAGATTGTCTTGATGCGCTTTGTTTAGAATATTGGAGAGAAAGTATGATGTGGGAATTTTTGTGTGAATAGGATTAGATTCTTGATGAGAACTCCTAGTGTGAACTAGCATGAAAGATAATCATAATCAAGAATTAAAGTGACTGGATTGATCGGTCAATATCAAATATCACAAAATGATCACTTGTCTAAGAGGTTGATGAGAGATTTTTAAGATTGGTACAAGGTATTGTGATGTTGAGACCTGAATGTCTGTTGGATCATGACACTTGTTACTTAGCTTCTTGAGATTGATCTTGGATGAGATAGATTATAACAAGTAAGATCATTCAATAACCTAGGATGAAAGATGATCATGAGCCAAGTCATGCAGTCAAGAACTAACAATTGTTGTGATAAGATTGCAAAGATACCCAAGATAGTTTGCCACTTGTTTTGTTTGTTCAAATGTCAATTTTGGACGATGTGTTACATTGTCCAGAATGTTGTTGTTGTTGTTGTTGTTGTTGTTGATAGTGTCAAGTTTCAAGTGATTCAAATACATAAAATACAAAGAGGAGATGATCAAAGAACTTTCTACCCCTAGAGTCAAATTGGCTTAATATCAAAATCTTTGCCCACGCTTGATATTCCTTTGCCTCACACAAAGTGATATTGGCTTTTTCCAGGATTATATATGTTGTGGGTTTTGAAAAGAGACTCAATGCTCGAATCACATATGCTCCCTCATGCCACATTCATGCTTTAGAACGCCCTTGGGAATACATATGGTGAGTGTCAAAATCTTCAGGTGATCCAGGTAAATCCACTTGGATTGATCCTTGCACAGATATTATGATACTTTCGGAGGTGAGTCGGGTAGCCTCTATCTAAAAGTCTCTAGTAAGGACATTCATTCATGACTATCCCTTGTAGTTTTGCAAGCAAAATTAAGGCATATAGCCTTAAAAGTACACAAAATTCATAGTCTCTCAAGTGAGATTGAGACCTCTCGGCCCTATACAAGTTGAGTGTACTCCCCTTGTAGTCTTGTAAACAAGATTGAGACCAAAAATTGCCCTACAAGCGTCTAGTCAAATGTATTCTTGCTTAGCAAAATTGAGGCAATGAGGCCCTACACATGAAGAAGCATTATGAATATAAAATAGACATGTCTTCCCTCTCTTTGGATTGAAGGAAGCATTTGATTATAGTGGGGAAAAGTAGTCAGGTTTGCTTGTTCCCCACTTGGGTCATTCCCAAAAGATTGCTCTCTTGGCAGGCCCTCTAAAGGTAAATGCAAGAAAAGTAAACAGATAGCTAGTGAAGGTCAAGATTTATGATTTTATACAAGGAAAAGAGCATACTATCCTACTTCATAGTGTCTCCCAAACACATCAAGCACATATTCATTTACCAAAAGAAAAGTGTTGTTCTCCCAAGTTCAATCAAACATGTTTGGGTTTCTGATTCTCTCAAAGAGAGAAGAGCATAATCCCCTAATGTCTAAATTTTCACAAAAAAACAACACTCTAGTTAAGCTAAGTGCCCAAGAAATCATCTAAGAAAACACACAATTTGTTTGGTTGATGAAGTCAAGGCAACCTGCAAGCACAAGCATTAGTAGTTTCCCAACTATCTTCTCTTAAAGCGTCCTACAAGGACAAACTGTTAGTAATTTTTCAAGAAGTGTGCTAGTGAAAATTTGACAAGAGAATCTTCCCCAAACATCATGCAAAAAATAGTCAAGTTTCAAAACCAGAGATAAAAAAGATCACACAAAAAATGCCAAGATTTAGAAAATCAAAATCAGCTCGAGAAGACCCTTAAAAATGCTCTCTATTCCTAAGATGAAAAATCACAAAGAACAGACTGGATTCAAAACTCGTATGAAAAATTATATGTTACCAAATGACAAAACATGCATCACTAAAATCTCGTACAACAAATGTAATAAGACCAAAAAACAAATGAAATAGAAAAAAAACTTGTATGACAAATGGTATGCCACCATAAGAAAAAATATTGTCCTATGAATTGTCATACGAGGTATAAACAAGCTTCGTACGATAGTGAGCGCAGTTTCGTTAAAATGTGAGAAAATATGAAAATTGAGGAAAAAAAAAACTTTCTACACGACGGTGGGCACCAAATGTGTGTTTGGTAAAATATGTGATTAGAATCTGCAACCAAACACTTCAATAAACCATTACATCAAAAGGGGTTAGTATCAAAATGGAAGATCAAACATAGCATAAAAACCCTTGAAACTGGCTTATTGATTCCTAGTTGAAGTGAGTGTGATTCTCATTAGTTTCCCATTGGATTGGACATAGAAAATCAGTGATATGACTACTCCAAAATGGAAGATTCAATGCAAGAGCGAGAAAGATTCATAAACTTGCATGATTTTCTCTCAAAAAGCATTGAAAATGAAATATGTGAACTAACAAACTAAATGCATAGCAACTATGAGGAATGAGACTAGAATTAAAGATTAAACTATCAATGAGAAGAACAATGCATCTACCATTAAGCTATGAAAGGAACTAAGATGTCATTTAAACTAAGAAAATGAAGCTTAAAAATGTAACAATACAAATGAACTACTATGCAAGTAAGAACTACAAGAGCACAATGAAACTCTAGAATGAAATTAGCATTCTAACTATACTCCAAATCTTCTTCTATTTTGAGCATGTCTATTAGGTCTAGCCATGAGAAATGGGAGCTATCCCTTTTATAAGAGATTCTAAGAAATGAGTGGTTGAGATTAAGAGGCAAAAGGGAATGATCCACAGTGGAGATGCAACTTCCCTCAATCCATGTGAGATGATAAAGTGATTTTTATTGGTAAACTTTGTGGAGAATAAGACAAAATTGGTATTTTCCCTTTTATTTGTTTTATTTGATTTTTGAGTATTCACACATGTGTGAATGAGTTCACTTGATTTAAAAGGGACTTTAGGACTTTTTATTTATCCCAATGTTTTATGCATTTTAAGATTTAGGCTTGGATGATTTATTATTTGATTCAATAAGTTAGGATTGGGATTATGTAAGCAAATTTGATTAAGTTCTCTCATAATTAGAGTCTAGCGATAATGTCTTATATTTTAGAATTTATTAAGACCAAAAAATCAGAAATAGGGGCTACGGGTTTGCTAAACCAATTTTAGGTGATTACAGTATAACTTACCTTTGAACACCAACCCATCTTAGGATATAAAAAAACTCCAATTTCTTTATCATCAATTTTCTCACTCTTTCAATTCTCTTTCCTCTCCCTTTGTATCATGGGTATACTAATAGAAAAATACTTAATCAATGACAATCAATCATTAACATATCATAGGGAAATGATAATGTTGTCAAGCATGTGATATCTACCACCATATATACCACACTAAATCCACACTTCTCATCTGGTGCATATAATATTGATCATATAACACCATAAACATACATTAATCACCATTATTATTCATAATCATAAGCCATAACAAACTATTTTTTTTCCAGCAGTTTTTCTATTTTTTATGTCCCTCTAGAGTCCTTCATTGAATATCTTTTGTAATCTGATGTAAGGGGTTTCGGGTCCCCTCAAAACCTGGGTTTGCTTAAATAAAAAATAAATTATGTCATCACAAGCATACAATGCATTTTCCAAAAATGAGCAATAACTTATATGTATGGGTATCAAAATATCATACACCCTATATTTATAATAATAATCATGACATTAAGCGTTTGAAACCCAACCTCACACATACCATAAAAAGTCCATTTCATCTTGCATACTTACATTCATAATCACATAGAATGGTCACACAAATCATTTACATCCATAACCATATTTAAACCACACATTTTCCAAAACCTAACATCTCATAAATCATATAGACTAAAAAATATAAGATCATAAAAAACCACAACTGAATAACACTCATCATCATAATCATATTAGGAACTTTCAGAAAACTTGCAACAATCCATATTCATATTCATCTAACGTATATAATAATCATAGTGATAATCATGCAATGATCACTTGTATATATTAAATGAAGCATACATGTCACAGATCACCATCATAATCATATAAATTTATAAAATCCAAATGTACACATAGATCACAATAAAACCATAATAATAAAACAATATGCATCCATAATACTCATAAACACATACATATCATACATCATTTTCATTCATTAAACTTAAACATTTGGATGAACAAGTAGCATCATCATGATCATACATAAAAATATACCTATAAGATCATAAATATTTTTATTCATATGTACATCCATAATTATAGAACTATATACATCAACATAAATTATATATCAGTAAAACGTCAATAAGATATAATATTTTTAATTCATAAGTGAATCATCATAGGCATCATAAAAATTTGCATCAATCTATCTTTCCATAACCATAATCTCATATGCATCCATACATAAAATCATGTCCATCAAACATTTATAACACATAAATAACAAAATATATAATGAAATTCCATAAGCACCAAAATATATAATCATTTC
>MU225475.1:26069-39073 GCA_018584345.1 Thuja plicata | reverse complement strand
ATAGAATTTCTACTTCCTCTTTTGCAATAACAAGACATAAATTGATCAATATCAATTCTCTAATATCTTTTTTCCTTCTTTTGTGTTGTTGATCTCTTAGCCTCAAGTAAGTCAAATAGATCATCAAGAATGTCCCCTCTGATATCAACCAAAGCTCTATTAAACTTGTTTAGATATTGGTTCATTCCTTCTTCCAATCTTCTTTTCTCATGATCATCATACAAACTATATTATATTTGGGTATGTGTAGGATTATGGTATACCAAGCTATGGCCTTAAGTGGCGATGAAAAATCAGAAAATCAGGGTTAGTCAACTTGACATAAAAATTTGAACATCTTATCAACCTTATGTGAAAACGTTATAATAATAGAATCTGTAGGAAATTGAATGTAGTTTCTAAACCACTAGCCCTTTTCTGAAAAAATTCTAATTATTGAAAACTTTAGATTTCAATGCAGTAATACAAAAATTTTAGGAAAAAGATAAAAATTACGTGTATGTCTGACCACCTTAATCACAATCAAATGATGATATATTTTCACAAGATTCTAGACATAAGTAGTAGACTCATTCTCAGATGTGACGCATATTTTTGTGTAATTTTTTCCCAAATAAATAATTAATTATGAATTTTCTGGTACAACTTATTCAAAATAAAAAAACTCATGTGTCTGACCATCTTAACTAATTCTAAACTTTACAAAATTGAAATTTTTTTTCTTATAGTAGGCGAAGCATAGAATGTGACACATGTTTTGGATTTAAAAAAGGTTAAACCGATCGAAAGTTATAGTTGCTTTTCAATCAGTGTGTCAGTTAGGACTTTAGTGGTACCTTAATTAGAAAATAAGTAATAATTACATACTGAACTCAAAATTTAACAACAATTATATTGATGGAATGTTTATAATATCTTTAAGAAACCCTTTTTGTTTCATCAATTTCGGATGAGAAAAAGATCGTCAGCTACATGGTCAAAGTTTGGAGATCAAAGGACATATGGTGAACACATCTTTTTGGTTAACCATCCATGTTTGGCATTGCAAATCCAAAACCCAAGGCAAATACCAAGCCTAATCGAATATCTGAAATAATATCGCATATCCAATAATTTCACATATCCGATATTATTAGATATGCAATACATCGTACCTAATTTCAACATATCAATTTCAATGCCATTTTTCAATTTTTATTTTACTTTTTTAGGTTGTATATTATATATTTCATTTTATAAAATATTAATATTATATATTAATATTAGATGATAATAACATTAGTATTATATAAATATTTATATTAGTATTGTATAATAGTAATATTATATTATATTAATATTAGATGTGACATTTAGTAATATTAACATTAATATATTATTATTATATTATATTATATCATATACATTAGTATTGTATTAAATATAAATTAGTACTATATTATTATTATTATTTATATTACTATTTTATAATAGTATAATATTAGTGTTATATTTATATTATAAGAATAATACCTGAGAGAGAGAGAGAGAGAGAGAGAGAGAGAGAGTTATTATTAATATTATGAAAATATAATATTAATATTATAAAAATGAAATTTATAATAGTAATTAAAAACTAAAATTAATATTCAAAATAACATGAAAACAAAAAAGTTTAAAATTGCAAATGTTAAGAAAAGAAAGATTTGAGTGGGAGATTTCGGATATCCGATAATATCGGATATTCAATTTGTTTTACTAGTATCCAAAAGAAAAAAATGATTCTCTGGGTCCCTCAATTTGAGAACCACGTTTTTTTGCAAAAACTTTTATGGGATTGCAGAAAATTTTATGGGATTTCAGTTGTGGAAGACAAAAACCTACTTTTTCCACCTTTTTTGTTGGAATTTATCTATTATCAAAGGTTTTGCATCACCTTTTTGGTCTCACCATGGGGAGTAGTAGTCGTCGAAAGCATAAACGGAAGAGGAAACTCACAAATGAAGAGATTGAAGTGTATAGAGAAATGGATAGGGTTGCCCATTGGAACAAGAGACAAGGTATGTTAAATATTAATGAAGATGAGGCCATAGGACCATCCTTAAATGTGGTTTCAAGTGAAGAAGAACATGAATTTGAAATAATTTATGGCAATAATATTGAAAATGAGAATGTATGGATTGAAGATGAAAATGTGGGATTTGAAAATGAACATGTAGATGTGGACAATGGAAGTGTGGACATTGGAAATGACAATCCACTGATTGAATATGAAGGAATTGACAATGATAATGGTGTACAAGAATGAAATCAACGTTACACATCCCCAAATTATATGAGAAATGAAGTCCCTTGGGAGGAAGAAAGACAAACTTCAAATTTGAGACCTTCAAGAACAACAAAATGGTTATTTGAAATTGATGAGAACATAATGAGAAATTTTGATCGAAAGAGATCAGAAAGAACCATACGGTTGTAGGTTTCAAAAAAAATTGATCATTTTTTTAGCCACAAGACATTGGTCGAGCAATGTCAAATGTTTGTGTAGTTGTTAAAGATGCAGAAGATGAGACATATACTACTCAAATTGAAGATTAGTGTGAACAAGAAAGAGGAGAGGAATGCTATTATTGTGAGAAATCTTTTTAGAGCTCTCAATTTCATTCAGAATACCACAAAAAAAGACAAGAGAGCTGCTAGGAGGCTTATTACAACCTCCTTAATAAGTCATCATTTGAGAAAGGCTCATTCGATGAGACAAACTTGTGTTGAATTGAACCTTAATCCTAAAACTTTGGATAAAGAACTTGCAAGAAGAGAAAGACTTGATGATCCTCTTCAAAATTATACATGGGCTTCTGGTGGGATACTTCCATGTTGTGATAAGAAGCTTATCGATGGTGTGAATGATCAAATTCAACTATTTTGGCAATCTAACTACAGAGTGTCAAAAAATGTGAAGGATGTCTTGAATTTGAGAATTGGCATTCGGGACCGCACCCCGCATCCCAAACATTATTTGGAGGTGAGTCAAACAATGTTGTTCAAAAAAAATTGTGAGACAAATACAATATTGTAAATATCACAAAGAGATTTTGAAGCTTTCAAGCCTTTTTTTGTGTACCTCTTAAGATTAGAAATAATTGTTGTTTCAAATATCATGTGGAGTTTTCAATGCACCATGAACTATTGCGATCCCTTCATTCTACTTTGCATACTAGTGAAATGTTGGAGGAGTATGGTGCAAGTGCTCTTCCAAAATCATCAAGAGACTTCCTAGATCATTTTTTATGTCCTAGAAATGATGGATGTTTCTTTTCTAGACAAGATTTCTTAAATGACAAGTGCTCGGAGTGTGGTGGGTTAGTTAAGTTTGTTTCATGTTTTCATGAGGACCGTGAACACGATTTTAGAAAGACAATTGTTGAGAAAAAAGGCATATGAAACCATTAAATATACACTAAAAAGTGGAGGTGAAGGCTCTAGATGTGAGTTGGTTACAAAAGAATGCAATGTACAGAAGATGATCATAAGATAATCAGAGAATACTATTTTTATATGAGCGATGATAGATCTCACTCTCACGAGTATGTACAACATTTCTTTGAGAATTATTTTTAGTGGGTGTAGAAAAATGATATTTCTATGGATAGACATCTCATTTCGGTCAGATAATTGCATAGGTCAATTAAAAAATGCTCGTATGTTTTATTGGTTGTGTAGAATGCATGTAGAGAGAGGTGTACCTCGTATTTGGAGTTTTTTGAGGTCTTACATAGAAAAGGGAGCATGATTTAGTGGGTACATGTATAAAGAAAGCTCTAGTTAAGGAGGAATTGAAGATTTCAGGTGCAAGACTCCTTGATTCTCATTCTATTGTTGATTGGCATACTTTAGCATTGTCATAGGGGGGGCTCTTGATTTAGCAGTGTGCAAATTCTTTTTGTTTGTTGAGTTGGGCACAATAGGAGATAGGTTGGATTGTCAAACAGTGAAAGATTCTTCAAAAATGTATTCATTTTGAAGCTCATATGCTAGTACATGAACCATTTGGATATGAGAGTTGGCTTGTTTTTTTTCTGAGGTGTCTTCAGTGTGATTGGGATCAGTGTGAGTCAAGTGAGTAGGTCGATACGTGGGTTACACATTATCTAACTCCTTTATCTATCACAATCTCTGTAATAAATGATGACATGGATTGTTCACTTGAACATGACCATCTTTCAGATCTTCTACAAATAGGACATGATTTTCCATTGGTTTCACCACAAGAGAATGATGAGAGATCAAATTACTAGTTAGCACATTATGTACGAGGAAAGCATAAACTTGCACAACCAACGATAGATGATTATATGTTCACATATCTAACATGTTCACATGTTTTTGCAGGAACATGGTTACGTACATACATGATTAGAAATAATGGTATTCCTTCATTTCAAGACTACGAGAAGTACAAAACCATTCTCATGTATTCACACCTTGTTATAGAAGCCAATGTTAAGTTGTTGAAACATCAAGGAAAACCAAAGACAAAATAACTTTGGACTATTAATACTATTGATCATGAAGCAATATTGAGTACCCTCAAGTAGAGAGATGACTCTTTATGCACACTTCAATAGGTAAGTGCAATTTGTTAGAGTGATCATCTTTTATGCTTATTAATTAAATCATATTGGTTTAATTAATTAAGTTGTTTATTAATCTTTATTACTTAACCTATCTATTAGGTGCATGATAATTAATATTTATATTAATTATTATTACGCAACCTAGCTTTTAATTCCTTTAGGGTTTCATTCACCTTTTAAGGTCGAACTTGTAATTATTGTTTCATAACTTGGAATATAATTTTGCTCTCACATTTTTGAGTATTTCTGAGTTTTGCTTTTTCCTCCTTTCAACTTCTCTCTTATAACAGGTATTTTCATGCAGGTGTTCTTTGGGTTCTATAGATTTTTATTTCTCAAATCCTACATGGTATCAGAGCCATATTGTTTCTTCCTATTCTGGTGCTTTCTGAAGAAGTGATTCGAAGGAGAAAAGCTCAACTTTTTTGGGGTTTTTGTTGTCAATCTGGGGATAGAGTTTTTTTGGAGCACTTTGGAAAACAACCGACCTCATGGTTGAGTCCAGAAGGCCCAAAAACCCCTATTTTGATATAAGGTACAACATATTTGGCCTACTGTACCTCTAGAGAAAAATGTTTTGGCCTCAAAGGCTATTTGGGCATGGTTTTCGAGAAAAAATTAAAAAATAAATAAATAAAATGCTTTATTTTAAGCATAGGAAATGCGCGCCACCCACGCTCAGCCCGTGCCTAGCTGTAACCAGCATGCTACCTCCATGCCACTATAGTTGGGGCTCTACTCACCTGTCACCCCAGTGCCACCGCCACCGCCACCCAGCAGCGTCGCCCTCACGCTGCTGTCGGCTCAGCCCTCTGTGACATCACCTTTCTAAGGGGTGACATCATCTTCCAGTAACTGGAATTTTTTTCTTAGCTGCTAGAATATTCTTAGATGCTGACATCAGCAATAGGCTCATGACAATTAGACGGTCGTCAATTTTTTTTAAGTGACGGGCGATGACCATTTGGACGTCAAAATTTTTCCCGTCATTGTGTTTTTCCAATGAGCTGCTCATTCAGACCTCCTGTCAGGATTTTGGCCATAACTTGAGCATACGATATCATTTTTTAGAAAATAAGATATTGTAAGAAATCTCTTTTCGATCTAGAGACCATTCTGTGGGTTTCATATGCAAATTTGGTTGTTTGAGTACCTAATTTTAGCATCAAAGTAGAGGCTTTAGTTTCCTCCCTCTCTGCATCTGGCGTCTAGGTTTTCTTCTTGTGTTTTATGCTCTCTAAGTTATCTGTTTGTGTATGGGGGATAGTATACTACTTTGTGGGGGGTGCATTTTACTTTTTGTCATTTACTTTAGAAAGACCCTTTTGCTTCTATCTTCTTTCTCTCAATGTCGAACCCTTCAATTACCCGACTGACACCACATAACTACCACACCTAGAAAGCACATATGACTAGGCTATGCATGTATCATGGCTTATGGTCTTGTCTAGATGAGAATCAACCTATTCTGCAACATCCTTTTGAGATTATTCAGCATAGGAACAAAATGGATGAAGCCATGAGCTTAATAGCACTAAACATTTTAGACAGTCTCCTATTTCACTTGGAGAGCTTGACCACTCCTCGGGCCATTTGGGGAAAGTTTGCATATTTTTTTGGCACAGTGAATGAGTTCTGGGCACTACATCTTGATGCAGAGTTGACCTCTTTGACTCCTGATGGTTTTCCCACCATTGAGGACTTCCTCATGAAGTTCAAGTCTCTCCATTCCATTTTGCAGGGATGAGGGAAGAGATGATGAGTGTATCTTTCTGATACTCTCCAAGTTGTGAGGGCAGTTTTAGATCTTTTCTTCTACTTTCTACTCCACTATGGATGCTTTGGGTGCTAAGCACACCATGCCTTCCTTTGAGGCCTTCTATGATCAGTTGACATGAGAACAAAAAATGATCCAGTAGATGGATGCTTCTGGATCTATGAGCAAAGAATTGGTAGCTCAGTCTTCACAGGGGAAACCAAATCAGAAAGCCAAAATGAAGAAAGATTCAGCAGGTAGCGAGTCTACCTTGAAACTTGCACATAAACCTAATTCAAAACCTCTAGCTCACCCTTCAAAGGGTAAATCTTCTTTGAAGTTTGCTGAGTCTTCCTCTAAGACTAAGAAGAAAATAGGTGAAACCTGTAGTTTTTGTGGAAAGGATGGACATCTCATTTCTAGGTGTTAGAGACATTTGGAGGCTTTAGAGGAAGCCATGCTAGAGCATCACATTTCTTCTCCTCGGTCCATATCCTCCCCTACAGGGAAAGGTCATGCTTTCACTGCATGAGCATTGACTTTTGGGCCAGCTTGGATTTTGGATTCCCGTGCTTCTCACCACATGACTCACACTCAGCAGTTGGTCACCTCACTTGCTCCTTGTGCTACTTCACAAATTGTTGTTGGTAAATCATCAGATCTTTCAATTTTTGGTTCTCTATCTGTTGTATTAGCTGGGGGTTCTCTTCAGGATTTTCTAGTGGTCCCTGATATCTTGATGAACCTATTGTCCATCTATCAGATTTTCCACTCTAGCTCTGGTAAAATAGTTTAGTTCTCACCACATGATGTGGTTATTTGGGACCTCTATGATCCTGATTCGATTGTGGCTACTAGGAGTGTTGACCCTGCATCCCGATTATACAGATTTGATAGATTTGAGCATTCTAGTAGTACAAGTTCTTCTCTTATAGAACATGCAGATTCAATGAGAAATATTTGGCATGAGCATTTGGGCCATGTCAATTACATATATCTTCAGCAGATGAGCACACAGACACTTATTCTTGGGCTACCTCATATTTCTTGCACTGATGATGTTTTTTAGGGTTGTGTTCTTGGCAAACAACATAGGGATCCTTCTCCTGAGGGACGAGCTACTCGTGCTTTGGAATCACTAGAGTTGATTCATAGTGACCTTATTTCATTTTCTACTCCTTTTTCTAGTGCCAGATATGTGCTTACTTTCAATGATAACTTCTCCAGGTGCACATGGGTGTACTTTCTTAAGTACAAGTCAGATGTCTTTGATTTATTTCAAATCTTCAAGACATTTGTGGAGAAGTAATCTAGTCTTTCTATTCGGCAGATACACACAGATAATGGGGGGAGTATGTGAATCAATCTTTTAGAGATTTTTTATCTGAACATGGTCTACATCATCAGTTATCAGTTCCCTACACCCCTCAGCAGGATGGTGTGGCAGAGAGAAAGAACAAAACACTTCAGGAGATGGAAAATTGTATGATCCAGTCCAGGTCCATGGATTCATCTTTTTGGGCAGAGGCATTCCATTGTGCCAACTATATTTAGAATCAGATGCCCCACAAGGAAATTCAACATATGACTCCTGAGGAGGCTTGGTCTCATGTCAAGTCTGATGTATCTTCATTCCAAGTTTTTGGTAGTAAAGAATGGGAATTTATACCTAATGCTCAGAGGAGAGCAATGGAGTAGAAGATTCAACACCTCATTTTTGTTGGCTACTATGAGGATGTCAACGCATATAGGTTCTTTGATCCTGATTCCAGAGAGGTCATGTTTTGATGGGGTGTCCAGTTTGATGAGCACCTTCCTACAGTAGATACCCTGACTCTAGTGTCTCCTTCACTTACCACTACTCCCTCATCTCTTCCATATTCTTTTCAAGATGATGAGGATGATGATCTTGGTGATCCCCATTTACCTCCACCACAAGATCCTCCATAGATGTCTATATGGGCCTGTGTTACTGTCAAAGTTGCAGGATCTTTGGGAGGTGACCCTTCTTCCCATCGCACCCAGTCTCATACTACGGGTTCTAGCCTTCTGAGTCATGATATTTGTGGTGATCCTTAGAATTTTTCAGCTAAAATAGGACATTCTAAGTGGGATAGTGCTATGGAGGAGGACTATTCTTCTTTGATGAAGAATCATACATGAGATCTTTGTTCTCTTCCTAAGGGAAGAAAGTTAGTGTGATGTGAGTGGTTGTATTGTACTAAGTTTGTTGTTGATGGTTCTATTGATAAGTACAAGGCACATCTTGTTGTGAACGGTTTTTCACAGGTTGAGGGTATTGATTACACTGAGACATTTGCCCATGTCACCAAGATGAATTCTATTTTCCTTGTCTTATCCCTCGCAGCTTCTCAGGGATGGCTTAGTTTTTAGATGGATGTGAAGAGTGCATTCTTGAACGGTGATCTTACTAAGGAGGTTTACATGGAGAAACCTTAGGGATTTATGTATGATTCCTCCTTGGTTTGCAGACTTAGGCATTCTTTGTATGGTCTCAAATAGGCCCCTCGGGTTTGGTATGAGAAGATGGACTCTTTTTTTCTTTCCACAGGATTCACACACTGTCATTCCAATCCCACAGTCTACATTTAGAGTCTTAACAATGAGGTTTTCATCCTTGTGCTATATGTTGATGATATTCTCATCACAGGTAGCTCATCTTCTATGATTTAGGATGTTTAGCGCGCATTGATGGAGCAGTTTGAGATGACTGATCTTGGTCCATTACACTACTTTCTTGGTCTTCAGATTGTTCAGTCCTCTGCTGGGATATTTATTTACCAGAATAAGTATGCTCTTCACATCCTTCGGGGCTTTGACATGCTTGCTTGCAAGCCTTCTCCCACACCTTTTCAGTCAGGTGTTACCTTGTCTATCTCTTGCACTTCATCTTTAGTGGATCCTACATTGTATCAATAGTTGGTTGGGAGTTTGTTTTATGTGACACACACTTTTCCTAATCTTTCCTTTGCAGTTGGTCTTGTCTCTTAGTTTTCACATGAGCCTCATGAGAGTCATTGGCAAGCTGCCAAGCGTATTTTGAGATACATTCAAGGCACTATTTTGTATGTCATTCACTACACATCAGGGGATCCTCATATTGTTGGCTTCATTGACTCAGATTGGGCTGGTGATGTTGATGATCAGAAGTCTACTTATGGCTTTGTTTTTTTGTCTTGGATATGGTCCTATCACATGGTCATGCATGAAGAAGAATGCTCACACACTTTCATCTATAGAGGCTGAGTACATAGCTTTAGTGCATGCTAATCAGGAGATTTTATGGCTTCAATAGTTGATGACTGAGTTTGGTTTTCCTCCTGATCATCCCATTGTTGTGTGGTGCGATAATCAGAGTGCTATTCACATTTCCCACAACCCAATGGAGCATTAGCACACTAAACACATTGAGCTTCATATGCATTTCATTTGCTAGCTGATTCAGGATATTGTTCTCATTTTGGAGTACATTCCCACTGCAACACAGGTTGCTAATACCTTCATTAAACCTTTTGTATCTCTGTGCTATCTTCAATTGCGTTGTATGCTTGGAGTGACAAAATTTGTCCTTTGGGGCTCTACTTGAGGCCTTCCTTCATTTTTTTTTAGCATGTTTGTTCTCTCTATTTTTGGAGAGGGGTTTTCCTACTGGGTTTTCTCCTCTATCTCTAGTTTATAGAGATTTCCTTGTATTGGGTACCCAATTAGGCCTTGTTTTCAGGACCCATTTCCTACTTTTATAGCTATGCTAGGTTAGCTTACCCCTGAGATTAGCTTAAGGGAGTTTATTAGAGTAATAATATTTTATGATTATTAATTAAATCACATTGGTTTATTAATTAAGTTTTTTATTACTCTTTATCACTTAAGTTGTCTCTTAGGTATATTATAATTAATATTTATATTAATTATTAATGGAAAACCTAGCTTTTACTTCCTTTAGGGTTTCGTTCACCTTTTAAGGTCGAACTTGTAATTATTGTTTCATAACTTGGAATATAATTTTGATCTCAAATATTTGAGCATTTTTGAGTTCTGCTTTTTCCTCCTTTCAGCTTCTCTCTTGTAACAGGTATTTGCAAGCAGGTGTTCTTCAGGTTCTGTGGATTTGTATTTCTCAAATCCTACACAACTCACTGCAAGGTTTTCCATGTTCATTACACTTACATTCAATACATTAATTGCAGTTTTCTTCTTCATTTGTTTGAGCCAATAAACTTGGTTTTGTGTGTGGATTTTCAATGTAGTTGGATATATATATGATAGATATAGAATATTGAGGTGTGCATTTCATTAGCCCATCAAAAATGATGGTAAAGTTCACTATGCATTAGCTACTCATGTTCTTCGGTTCATTTAGTTACTTATACATTCATAAGCTTTTTGTCAACCTATAAAATTCTTATTTTCTCTATTCAATTTTATTGTGCCTTTTGAATGCAGGGAATGGAATGTAGATGTCATCAAGTACTATTTGTTAAACTTATACACTTTAGGAGCGAAAATGACACACTTATTTTTTATATATAGTTGTGTATCTAAGATTTTGAGTAGTTTTGTATCTTGGACTTTTGATAACATTGATATATTTATGTTAGAATAGTCCCAAAGGATAACTAAGAGGGGGCGTGAATTAGTTATCAGTAAATTTAATTATTTTTACTTCCTTAACTTCAGAATACAATAAATTAAATGCTTAATCAGATAACACAGTACACAACACACAATTTGATTACGAGGAAACCAAATGGTAAAAACCCCGGTGAGAATTAGCACCCACAATGAACTATACTTGTTTATAGTAATCCCTATTAGAAGATATGTCAACCCTATTAGGAGTTTTAATTTACAATGCAATAAGTATAGTGACCTGTTTAAGGGTCGAACCCTATTAGGAATCTTTTACAAGTAACCCTGTTAGGGGTGGTGGACTCACTATCCAAAAGCTCACTGCTTCAATGGTGAAGGCTACAAATTTCTGTAAAACAAATATACACTATATCTGATGATGAACTGTAGAGTAGACCTTCTATCTTGATTAGTTCTAGTGTATTGTAATCTTCTACTTCTTCTTCACATAGACTCTTGATGAATGAACCACATATGATATTCTGCTCTGTATATTTTCTGTCTCTTTTCGTATCATTCACACTTAGCGTATCACAAATGACTTGCTACAAGTATCTTCCTCAAAGTATGAGATTATGGAACCTGTAAGATGACTCTTCATAACATCCTTGTCAGCTCTACTAAGCACGCAAACAATATTAAGTTCGCACAACACAAACTGAATAGATGCGACGCTTCACTAAGTTGGCCTCACCAAATTATCTCTAACTTTGCAATCTTCTTGAAACACATTTGGCGCCTTTAGATAACTATCATCAAATCATAACTAATCATGAATATACACACGCATATCCTAAAGATAGGTGCAACTCAAGAAATACATTACATACATCAACTCTGAACAAATACTCTTTCAGAACTGTAACTGCCAATAACAGAATTACACAACTTGACTCAAACATCATATCTGGATCTATGTGTATGAACATAACATAATAAACATGTCTCCAACATGTATCTTACCATGCAAGGCTAGATATAATCATTCTAATAATTACATACAGAAACACTACTGCATATTATATGTTGTCATCAATGACAAACATACAATCAATCAACTGCACAGAAAAAAATCTCCAACAATCTCCCCCTTTGACATTGATGGCAACATATGATATTAAAAGCATCCTCTATTCATGGTGTCCTCTTTCTTACACAATCTTCTCAATTTCCTCATCAAGGAATCCTCTACACTGCTCTAGTTCTTCTGACTATTTTTATACTCCCCCAGAGTATATGCTCCCCCTTACTATATGATCCCCCTTTGACATCAATGGCAAAGGGTTCCATAAAAAATTATGCATAGGTACTAATCTAGAAGTAGAGTAGTCAACCATTCATCAGTCACTAAGGACAACTATTCTTGTTGCTTTATCTAATCAGACTCAGGAGAGGGAACTACTCCCAACTTTTCTCTAAGATACTCAAAAGTATCCTTTGATAAAGGTTTTGTGAAAATATCTACCAACTATTCTTTGGTGCTCACATAGTCCAATTTTACTTCTTTGTCTGCAACTTTTTCTCTTAGAAAGTGGTACTTGATCTCTATGTGTTTTGTCTTTGCATGCATCACAGGGTTCTTAGACATGTTAATAGTGCTAGTGTTATCATAGTGAATAAAAATAGGATAATCAACTTGAATAACAAAGTCTTTAACCATATGCTTGATCCAAACCATGGTTGAACAATTTAGTATTGCTGCAACATATTCAGCTTCTGCTGTTGACTGAGAAATACAATTCTGCTTCTTGCTTATCCAAGAAACCAACCTGTCTCCAAGAAATATTGCTCTTCCTGAAGTAATTTTCCTATCATCAATACAACCTGTCCAATCTGCATCTATATACACATGAATTTGTACATTCTCTGATTTAGGATACCATAAACCATAGTCTATAGTTCCCTTTAGATATCTAAATATCCTCTTGATTTCCATTAGGTGATTCTGCTTGGGTTCAGCTGCAAATCTTCCAACAATGCCA
>MU225474.1:213077-227964 GCA_018584345.1 Thuja plicata | reverse complement strand
TTCTTACATAAATATTTGAGTACTCAACCGCCTTCTCATGGAAATCATGAGGCCGGTACTAGTGCATGTCTCTCAAGTAAAATAATCATTAAGTTAACAAGTTACAAGGAATTTTTTCTTTGGAACATTCATAAACTTCATTCGAATTACTGATTAGAAATCTACATTTTTTATTGGACTTACTGATACCCTAGATGAGGTTTTTATGCCAGTAGTTTTATTCAAACTCACATATCTTAACTCTTCACTTAAAATTTAGACTTTATTTTTCATTTTCCTTGAAACATAAACTACCCTTAAATAGGCATAAAGTATCTTCAACATTATTGTTTACACTATGACTGTCCCACACTAATGCAGAGGGTTGGCTCATTGTGAGATCAAATCCCTAATGGTTCATGTTTTTTAAACTTTATTGTACTTGAAATCTTCACGTCTTGGCCTTGATCTTTAGAAGTGATGGTTTGAAAGCTTATGAATGTGAAAAAATTAATAAATTTCTATGAGAAAATAAATCCTCCTCTAAATTAAGATTTTAACTTGGCAAGTGAAGTCCAATCCAATCTAATTTTGACATTGCAATAAACATCCATAAAACATAATTCATGTTTGAATTCATATGCATGCATGTCCCTTACTTTTTGAAAGTTGCTTCTAATCTTAAAAGTTTCAATTCCCTTTGTAGAGAAAATTAATGGATCCTTTTGAATGAATGATCTGAACTTTCCAAATTTGATTCCCTTACACACCTGATGAAATTTTAAACAATTATGAGTTTATGAGTTTGGATCTACAATAAGTTCATATTTCCAAACTCAAAATTAAGGAAACCTTTGATCTCCACCTTCTCTTATTTAACCCCAGCAAGATTAATTCGATTAAGCATGAATTTGAGTTTTGATTTCACTCCACTCACTATTCTATGATTTCTATTGATTGATGTTCAAAGTGGGTTGATTTTGAAATGAGGTTCATCCCTCTTGTATAGGTGTTTCACTAAAGAGACACGTCCATCTAGGAAAAGATGACTTGTTTGTTGGTTTTAAATTCAAAATTGCTAAAATTGAGCTGGTAGAAATTCACCTTCCTTTGGGCGAGATTGCTTGGTGGGTTTAAGGGCGAGAATAGGTGCTCATTGAGAAAATATCAAGGTAGATATTTTCTATTAGTTGGGAAAAGATTGTGGAATTGAGGGCTTCCTTGGAAAAGGCCAGTGGAAATGCATGTCTATTGGGCTTCACATTCTTTTAAGGAAGAAATTGAGTCTTTCTTAGGAATTTGTGTAAGTGCTGAAATCTCCACTTGAAGACCATCTACATTTTTGTTTATTACCGATGCTCAAATTCACTCCAAGCACCTTTCCAAATACACCATCCTTGAAATTTCAATGCCATGATTGAGACTTGTTAACTATTGAAGCTAAAAAAGTGGGGGTCCCATTTTCAATGGAGTGATGGTATGAAAACCTCACAATAGGTCCAAGTGATTACTTCAATGTCACTTAGCTTGCTACTTCATCTATAGATCAATATAGTCTTCTAGAGACATGTCATGATCTAACCCACCTTTATCCAATCTTGTTTAATTATTTTCTCGTATAGATTCACTAAAATGAATTCATTATTTTCTTCGCGTTCAAATTTAGATGGAAATGTTGGTGACATTGAAATTTAATTTGTTATAGGAGTTTGAATGAATTTATTTTTATTACTCAACAATTGACTTATTTTCTCTTGAGTGCCACTATATTGTGCTGATGAATTAATTTTATTATCAAGAGTGTATTAATCTTCTAATGGATTTCATATTTTACCCAAGTGAGATGTTCTTCCCATGGTCTGAAAGGTTTGTTAGCTCTGACACCATTTGGTGTCCCCTTTTTGGGCTAACTCAGAAAGCTAGGCTAATTACCCAATTCTACCTTCTTACTTCATCAAATGATGCAATTAAAACTAAGCAAAGGATGTTCACAAATTATCAGTTGCTATTTCTGATATAGATGTATAAATATATGCAAGATTAATATTAAATTGTTAGCAACATCAGATAATACAATTGGGAAATATGTTATGAATGATATTGTTTCCCCTTATAGTGATTAAAAAATGATGCTATGTCTGATATATCATATGTTTATGCAATTGATATATATTTCTTTCATGAATGGATTTCTTTGTTTGATATGTTGACTTGATTATGTAATATATAGATATCACTAACAACAATATGTTATTTCAGATTTATATTTATATACATGCAAATCAATAATGGATGTTATTTCTAATTTACAACTTTAAAATATGAAATCCCTCATAGTGCCATCTCGAATATGAAGTTTGATTACTTGCAATTGATAATTCCATAAGGAAATTTTCTCTTATAGAGAAGATCCGAACTGGATTAAAGAAAAAATAATATTCCAATGATGTTGTTGAATTACATTGACTCCCTCTTTATATGTTATGTTCAGAATGATAAGGCAAACACAATTCCAACTGTTATAAAACCTTATGCATGTGAAAGGTACTTGGTTCTACTTCAACATAAAATGTATACATAAGAATTTTCTATCTGTCTGATTATAAGATAGTACCAACCCTTGTCAAACTACTCCAGTATTGAGGGTTTCATGACAGTAAGTGTAAACATTAGTGGTTATGCCTCTATACTTCATGGCATATACAATAAATAGATTCCAAACCTTGTTCATTCATTACACTAGCATTCCAAATTGTCAAATGAGTAAACACTATCCACAAAGATGCAACAAAATTGCAAATACCAATGGCTGGCGACTAGAAACCACAAGACAAAAAGGTACATTTATAAATAATTCAAAATTTTTGAGAAAATATTCACTCAAAATTTATTGAAAACATACTCATACTTTTATTTTTTCAAAATGTATTTTCTTACAATGTATTGTTCAGGTCATCAAGTGCATACGCCTCCTACTATGAGAACCAACAATTTAACATTGTCAAATGCAATGTTAGTAACAAGGAGCATGCAAACATCCATGTTTACACTGTCTATAGCTGGTAGATCCTTGTTTTTCTATATTTGGTTATGTGTTATTTACGAATTAATTTATACTTTAATCTTGGGTGAATTTGATAGTGGATTAATTTTGTGGAGTAGAAGATACACCTCCTCGGGATATAGAGACTAGTATCGGCGATAATTCACCACTGTTTCCTATATCTACTCCTATTTATAGTACAAGAAGATTGCAGACATTATTATTGTTGACCGATGAAGATATGATTACTTTAAAATTACCCAAGGTTCTAGGTACTTTAAAAGTATTAGTATTTATATTTAAATTTTTATTTACTTATTCATAAATCATTTTGGATTGATGATCCCATGATGTTTTTGTAGGGAACAATGTTTTTCTATGAAAATCTTAATGATTTGTCATTGTCGCTATTTGGGCCCACTATACGTACACGGTGGAACATCATATGTGAGCTAAACCTATCCCACTACTTTGATTTAGTATCATTGCTAAAATATTTTCCCTTTCATCCATTTCTTGTACTATATTCAAGGTATGCAACTTCGGTTAATCTTTTCATCTAACAAATTTTTTTTTTCTTAAAAGGTGGAATTGACAAGATAAAAAATTAAAAGATCAGCTCATGAAATCTTTAGAGGAGCTCTTTGGAAGTAACATTTTTTACAGCACCAAAGTTCTTCAGAGAGCTTGCAAACATCTAAATACTATGAGGGACACATATAGATGGAATTTAGTGAACAACGAAAAGTATGAGCGTCCTCCCATGATTCGAGAGAAGTAGCAGAGGGAATTCATTTTGGATGCAAGGGAGAAAGTGCAAAGTCAAAGAGAAATTACACCACTAAATGCCAATAGAAGGTATGTGATAGTATTAACTAGAATATAATTATGTATTGTTTCATGATCTTTATATTTATATAATCTAACATATTTTAAAGTTTTCATAGACTACAATACACATCAAAGGCTACAAAGGCAAGATTAGAAAAGTATGGTCAATAAAAACTTGGCTCTGGTGGCTTTTTGAAACTTGAAGCATGAATTGTAAGTATAAGTAAATGAAATTTCAAATCAAAATTTTTATAAATTATAAAAAATTTTGTTTAATCAAATAGTACTTCCAGAATTGATGATATTAAGCCAAAAATGCAAGGCTCAAAATTTAATGTAGTGCCAACGGAAGAAGACAAAAATATTTCCTTCAAGCAAGGCTATAAAGCTGTGGTTAAATGCCTACGCCAAGTTTCTTGTGTCCAAACCAAACATTCTACTGCATTTTTTCACACATAGGTTAATTTCAAAAATAAATTTACGATTTTTTGTTTTGAAAAGAAAATAATAATAACAATGTGCATGACATTGCAATGCAGCCTTCTAATCCTAGCATAGAACCTGCACATGGCGAAGGCCCTAATGTGCATCAAAGTGATGGAGGCATTCATTTTCTATTCAACATTAATTATGTAATTATTAATACAATTTAAAATATTAAATTGAAATTGGTGTAACCTTTTTTGTGTATATTTAGAGCATGCAAAATGTCATGCTGAACAAGAGGAGGATGATCTGAGTGTTCACCATTTTGACTTTGGGGAGAACAAAATTTTATTGTAGATGATGTGGCACTTTCAGGTAAATAAAATCTTTATTATGTTCTTTTAATATTTTTGTGATCGGTTGTTATATTCTTTTAATTAATGAAATACTTGTAACACTAATATAAAATGTTGTGAATTGAATCTATTTAGTTGTTATTGCACTGGACCCCCCTTTGGCACACGTGCCTCCTCCTCATAGACATAAAAGGAGGTGTTTTTTGAGATCACAAGAGAAAGAGGAGGGAAATGATGAAGATATTGATTCTTCACTTACCCGTTACCTTAAAAAATCAAAGAAAAAACCAAAAAACAAATGATTGTAATAAACCTTTTTTTGATAATGAAAGAATGTTGTCTTAATGAATGTAATTTTGTGCTAGTAAATGTTGGTGAATTATGTGTTAAAGAATTATTGATGAATGTTGTGTGTTAATGATTTTTATGTGTTAATGAATGTTATGTGATTATAATGATTGAATGTTATATTTCATAAATGGATGGATGAATGAATGTTACATGTTAATGGAGAATTTTGAGTGATGCTAGGTGGGGGGTGGGGCTCAATGATCTTCCACTTCACGTGGTTGGCCTTGTTAATTAGAGAATATTAAACTATTCTTAAAACCAAGTGAAGCTCAAACTAAACCAATGTAGATTCAATGGTGCACACTTAATTCAAAATAGAAAGGTGCACAATTATCACTTTTATGAATTCAAATTATTCATACATTGACTACTCTCCTCATTTTTGAGACTTCTCCAACATAAATAGACTCTTCCAAATCCAAATAAATTGACAACGTCACTCAAACTTCCTTCCTAACTGCCAAAGACTAGTTTCAAACCTTAATGCAACCATATCAAATTAACTATAACCATATCAAGTCATTTACATTGGTAAAGGATTTTGTCAACTTGACAAATATTTTCTAATTCCTTGAAATGAACACAAAACCCTTACATTTAGCAATTATAGGCCTTATTAGCCAACTTGGGTAACATGAGACACAAGGATACAAAACTAAACTAAAATGGCTCTATTGGCCATCATAACATTTCAAAATGACCTTATTCGTCTTATTACAAAAAAGTGACCTTAATGGTCCTTATTCATCCTCAAACCTCTTTATGCCCATAAGTGACCCCTAGTGATTCCATCCTTGTTTTGATGCTCCTGCATCAAATTCTTGTATCTACTGCCTGCACACACCAACTATAGATCAGATCCACTACATTTGGTGTTTTCATCTACCCAAACAACATTTAACAAAAATATGGAATTCTATCTTTCACATTGTATTTATTGTCAATATGCAACTTTATGACTTTTCCTCTCCTATTCAAGGCTTTCCTAAACCACATTAAGGGATGGTTTAGATCCATCTTCTTTGTTTGGCTCCATGATGTCTCTCGATGTCTTCATAGGTGCTCCTACACCAAAAGTAAAGTCAACAATTGTCTACATACACATTGTAAGGGCTTAAATCTTTGAAGACTTCAAATAAAAATAGCTAGGAAACACCAAACTTTCTAATGTGTCTTAGTTGTTTTAATTAGAAGTCTTTGATTCTTTAAGCTACAATAGTTCAAGGAGGAGAAACGATTGTCTATATCAAAGGCATTCCTGTTGTTATCAGACATGCCTTTGATATAGAGACAGTTGAAGTTGAAGATAAAGGCATGCTCATATCTCTTATTATTGATGATGTTAAATACAAGGTTGGAGAACGTAGACGTGAAGAAATAAAGGGAAGTAAAAATAAAAAGGTATTCATCCTTGATATATTTGACTATCTTCATTTGTAGATTTCTATATATTATTCATTTTGTACATTGTGAATGACATCAATCCTTCTTTTTTTTTCTTTGACATCAAACATGTGCTCATTTGCTTTCAAAGATATTCTACTAGCATGCATTTGGTTATCCAATTTTATATTTTGGAAAAATTTTGTTTGGATTTTTTTTCAACATGTTTAAATGTGGATAACCTACAGGGTTTTTCTTATTGCCTTACTTCTTCATTTTTGGAAGCTTTGCAAGCATTTTTGTTTATATTAATTTTATTACATGAAATGGATCTTAATATAGGTGGATAAGCATATCAATGTGCCTTTCTTGCAAACTGAATTGGTCTTGCTTTAATACAAACAATTCATGGGCAGGAAATGATACATAACACTAAGTTCTTTGTGGAATACTTTGCACTGGATCTTATCATGGATGATGGTGGTAAGAATTGTATTGATGTTACAACTGAAGGTCGGTGTACTTTTCAACATTGATAGATGATTTACATGTCTGTACACCTTATATTTGTCTTACACCTTATATTTTCTTTATCTTAAAGGTAAATTATTTGCATCTGTTTCTTCATTCTTTGATCTTCCTCTTCAACAAGCTAGTGTCAAAAGGTGGACATTGACATTTCTTGAAACAGTTATGATATATGTGGCAGTTATGCATTTTCATTTATAAGAAATAACTTCTCAATGATATTGATCAGTACATATTTTTGAACAAGTTCACTTCCATATGCATGCTTTTCTTTTCCTTTTGTTTACATAAGATACATATATGAAAATATTTTGGCAAGTGTCATTTAATTTAGACACCATTTGAAACTAGATAGAATTGTTAGTAAATAATAAGTTTTTATGTTGTGGGGATATACTATGCAAATATTTTGCATCTTGTTGGCATCAGATGCTCTAAGTTCACAAAATGTCCACCTCCTTTAGCTCATTTCCAAGACTTGAAGATCGTTTATTCCAAAAAAATTCATCTATAGCACTATTTCATTCTCATCCCTTTAGATAACTTTACCTTCACAATCAACAAAACTTAAATGCATTATGGGCTCTTTATAATCCATTCAAATTTCATTAATAGACCAATGACAATAATATATGTGAAAAAATATGACATAAGCATTAGTATTATTGTAAATAATACTTATTGATCTATTGTCATCCAGTGACTTCCATCGTTTGGTACATTACAAAGTCTAGAGTGTGGCCATTAAAGGGGCCTGCAAGTAATGGCTTGTGCACAGATTTGCGTGTGGACTTGAAGAAACCACTATAGTGTTGATAGTTGTTATAGGCTATAGTCAGTTGAGAATGTGGGATTGTGTGTTGAGGCTTATTTTTAATCTATTTGTAACCCTATGAGGACATCTTATATTAATCTAATGAAAAAAAACATTGTTTTTCTTATGCTTGGCACATAATCAATTGTTGTGCATGGCTGCTAGGTTAGGATATCTTTCATTTGACTCCTTTCTAGATTGCACCACTCTTTTGGCATCTTTTCTTGAATAATGTAGACCTCTACTCAATTTTGTGAAGCTAGTAGCATGTGGCATGAGATTTTTCTATTTTGCTTATTGTTTTGTTTTCTTCTAGTTGTTAGTGATGCGCTCTTCTTATTCTTCTTGCTGGATATTTTGTTACTCTTTTTGTTATTATGGTGGTACCCTAGGGATGTGATTGCAGTTATGGTGCCCTTAGTGAGATTACTCAAACTAGCTAGAGCTAAGTTGCTAACGTACATGAACAAGCACATAATTCTGCTTACAACCAACCACTCAAAGATCTTAAGGTTTTACAAATGCTTAATAGTTCTTCTTTAACACATTACTATGATTTTATAAGCTATGATAGATATTGTAAGAACCTTATATGTATAATAAGGATGATTTTATTGCTAGTATAGGAAAACCTTCAAAAAATTACTAGAATATATGTGATTTTTATGATTAAAATGATCAAGACCTTTTATTCCTTCTTTTAATGTAATGTTATCTCTCTTTGAAAATAAAATGAAGTTAGCATTAAATAAAAATGAGTATTTACTTGACATAAAACTATATAATGAAAGTAAAATTTTAAAAGTCAACTATCTAAATCTTTGTTAAAGTGTAAGAATGTCCTATTCATGATTTCTTGGTAGTTTTGAGGTCTTTCTTAATCTTTAATTTCTAAAGATTCTATTGTATGTATATTATATTTTATTCTACTGAAGTATGATATCTATATTCCATAAGATTGTATTATATATCGAGATCAAAATTAATTGGCTTCTAACTTGATTTGTACAAATAGAGCTACAGGGAAACATAAATGACTTCATTAAATTTTTTTTCCCTAAAGAATATGTGAATTTTATAAGTATTCATGATTTCGTGGCAGTTTGGAGGTCTTTCTTAATCTTTAATTTCTGGAGATTCTTTACTATGTATATTATAGTTTATTCTAGTGAAGTGTTATACCTATATTCCATAAGACTATTGTATATCGAGATCAAAATTAATAGTCTTCTAGCTTGATTTGTACAAATAGACCTACAGGGAAACATGAATGATGTCATTAAGCTATTTTTTTCCCTAAAGAATATGTGAGTTTTATAAATCTTTAGTTGTCAATCTTGTGGTTCAAAGAAACTCTTGAACTGCTACTGAATAGCTTCCACTCTTTATTTTTTTCATTCTTGAATTAGAAATTTCAAATTTTTAAATCAAATTTTTTAAATTGAAAACATTAAGAATTAAATCTTGTGAAGAAATATACTTTATTACTATTCAATAGTACATATTTGAACTATCACCTAGTAATTAACTAAATAAAATGTAGACATTTTTTGCATTTGAAGTTGATTATGGGGTAGTATAATTCTCAAGGCTCCCAATAAATTAAGGGATTTCACTCTCTTTACGCCATCTATGACGAAGATAATTATGTTGTCTAAGTGCCTTGATAATTAAACTTCAAAACATCACCTTTATTTAAATCATCGAATGAGACTCATCACAATTGAATAATTATAAAGGGTGGTATGAATCTCTCCCAATTAATTTTAGTTTCTTTTGACTAGATTTCCACCTTTGAGGAAGAGAATTTTTTTTGGCTAAATACCTTAAGAGTTACACTTAAAACTCTTCTTTTTATTCAAATAATTCAATGAGACTCATTGAAAATAAAGAGAAGTTCTACTGGGGTATGAAACTCCTCATGCATTGTAAGACAAAGGAGTGACATGTTAGAAGGATTAAGGGTTTTGATTTTATTCTTTCTCTTCCATCCATTCAACATCTTGGATAATTTATTTTTGTTTTATGTATTCATAAATTGCTTGATCATTTGTATGTGCCTCTCTCACTTGGCATGGTGCTGAAAGACTATGATCTATGACCATTGCAACCTCTATGTATTGCATTTCTACTTCATTGGAAAAACATATCATTTCTTCTAAACAATACTCAACAACATTTTGGGTAAAAAATGACTTAAATTTCAATAGCTTTGCATGTTCTCTTAAAACATGGAACATGTAGTCATAAACATAATTCATTTTTAGTTCATTCAACATGAAATGAATCTCTATCCTACACATTTCCATTGCCTGTATAGGAGTAAACTTGAAACTATTAAATAACGTACAATATGTTAGAGAATGAGAAATTTGCCTCTTTTGTGCAATTCTTTCCTGAACTTATAGCAAACTTGTAATGTGCTAGAGAACAAGAAAATTCACCTCTTTTATGTGAATGTTTCCCCAATTTACAATAAATTTGATGGAGTTACACATCATATCAAATATTATAGGCCAAAAATATTTATAGGGAACAAGGCCTCATTGAAAAATTCATAATACATAATTGAACCAAAATATATGCGCATAAAAAATTATTTAAAAAAAAAATTTGTGGATATTTTGATGATCTTTGGACTCTTATACGATGAGAGGGTTGTATGAGCGACGACACAATCATCATCCTATCATTGAAATTATGGTGCATAGTTTATGGCTTTTTGTCGATGATGGTGTTTCCTATATAGCACTGTTCTCGTTCTTTATTACTTTCTGCATTGTACGTTGGTCATAAGTTTGACCAACGGTGGGATGGGTTGGTCCTAAGTTTAACTATAATTCTTGACCACAGAGTCCAATTCATTTGACGACTACGTCATCGGTATTATGGAAATAATGTTTGTCGTCAATCACTTCAAAAGAAAAGTTCAACGTACACATTATTCGAATATTCTACATTTTGGAATCACAAAAATGATGAACCATTGAAAATTGGGCAAACTTTTAATAGTGCTCGGATATATATTTCCATTTGTGGCCTTTATGTTATGTCCTAATCTCAGAACTAGTTGTACTTTGTAATCTGACATCTTGTAATTTTTGGGGACCTATGGTACTGATTAGAGCTTTGATTAGGTGGAACATTATCCCTAGGTAATTTTGTTTCTTTGAATATAAATCCTAAGGTAGTTTTTTCCCTAAGGATCTGGGCTGAATTAGATCCAAGGTCCCATCTCAACGGTTTAGTGGGATATTTTTGACTTACACTTGGTTGACTTGATTTTTAGCCCCTGAGATGTTGTCAAAGGTATTTAAATACCCTATTTTTCCTCATTCTGATATCCATACCGATGATCAAGAATTCACATTCACTATCATGAATTCAAAGCTAAAAAATCAAGAAAAACATTCAGGCATTCAAGATGTATACTCCTTCTCAAGAATTTAGGGTATTATTCTTTATGGATCAAGCTTATTTTCCTCATTGAATACCTAGTAAAGGAGTATCCTATCAAGTAACAAGACACAACCACATATAAATCTTCTTTCTTCTTCTCAATCATGAATTATAGAAAATTACAACATCCATCACATAAGGTTTTTTCTTTCATGATTTTTTGTTTTATTTTTGTGTTGATTCATAGATATTATATGTTTATATTTTATCAAATTCAAACAAGAATTTGCATTATCAAGGTATGATATATTCTATTTTCTAGATCAAGCCTATTTTATGTGACAATGCGCTTTCATTTCTTTCATTTCATTTAAAGGTTGATTCCAAATAGGGGTTTGACTAAGGCATACCCTCTATCTAATATTCTTCCTTGTTTTTGTGTAGGTATAGATAGCGCAGCTAATTTGATTTTATTTGAGAATTATAGGATTTTTTAGGAAGTCTGCAATTGGATTTGAAAAAAAAACGTTTACAAAATTCTATTTGCTTTTTGTTCCCAGGAAAAAAGCCCACTGAATTTTATACTTGGCATATCACTTTCAAATTTGGTTTACAGGTCATTATATCTTTCTAGTTCCAATTTTAGGTCATTGTGGCAACAAGCCTATTTTCCATTATTCTTTGTTTTTAGAAACTATCTATATTTTCTAATTTAGTCTCCTATCCTACATCATCATATCATCTCATTCATTTACCTCAAATCGGTGAAGGGATTTTGACTAACTTAGAGCTTAATTCCTACTTGAGCCTATTGAGACATGATCCTTCGTATTCTACATTAGGAAAAAGAGGATCCATCACCCTTTACATATTTTCCCCCTCTCACTTTTTGCATTGTATATTTTGGTGAATGGAATGTATGAAATTTCTATTTTGATTTTGGTGCTAGATTTCATTTGTGTGCTTAGATCTAATTTGGGTAATTTTAATCATGGAATTTACTTTAGTTATATTATTTTACATGGTAAATAAGGTTGCTACATTTCTCCTTATTTCTCTTCATCAATCACATGGAGTCAAATTAATTTTTGTTAATATTCCTTCATGGTGTTATTTCATATGGTATTATGAGAATTTCAAATATCTTTCTTCCTTATAAGACATCTTTCAAGTCTTTTACCCATATTTTAGGTCATGTTCTCATTCAAATTTTAACAAAATATATGGAATATATAGATTACATAAGGGTCTTTGTTCATGACCCTAAAGATGACATTATGATAAATCATCTTGATCCTAATCTCAAGATGTCCATTAATAATGAAGATAGAGATCTAACTCCTAATGATCTCATCCTTTTGATACCTAGATCATCTCCTCATTAGCCCTCCTTAATAGATAGGCTTTATGAAGCTAGTTTATTAACTTCTTTAGATGACCTTAAATAATTATCATTTTATCAAATAATCCTTCATAATCATGATGTTAATAATTTTCTTGATGATTCATCTCCAAGAATAATATTAAGTAGACATGAAGATCTTAATAAACCTTCTTATTTTTATCCACCTAAATAAAATGAGAATAGTGATCATAATCCTAATATTTCCCCTCCTATTCCTCTTTATACCATACCCTTTGATAAATATCAATATGAATGTCCTTCATGCTCTACATTAAAAGATAATTATAATGTGGGTTATGACATTACTACTCAACAAGGTTATAGTGAACAAGATCTTAGTATTAGTGAATAAGGTATGAACCTATAAATCCTCCTACAAAAGTTACTAGATGTGTTCTAGGATTTATACCTCAAGCCATGACTTTTCATTCTTCCAATCCTTCTTCCTCACAACACAAACCTCCTTTAGACATTAGTTTACCAACACCATCCATGGTTACATCTCCTTTTGATGATAGTTTGTCTTTGGCTAAAAGAATCTTTTGGAAACTTAAATATGTTCCTAATATGTATTTTCCTTTTAGACACTTCTCAAATAAAAAAAGATCTATTAATAGTGCATTTCTTTCTCTTTTTCATCATAGAAATAAACATTATCTTTCTGATTCTATTGAATTTAGATAATTTGTTTAATATTTAGTGGATAGATCTTTAATTCATCTAACAAAGGATATTATGAATTTTATTGTTATAAAAGATATAGCTTATCATTTATATTTCCTATTATGATGTTCTTCATCATGTAATCTTAATAGCTTAAATCATTGGGGGATTTTTGTGTTGTATGGTTTTCATTTTGAGCAACATAATAGGTCTTTTCCATTTTCCTTTCCCTTTGGGGGAAAGGTCTCTCTCTATCTTCTCCGTTTATCCATATAAAGTATCCATTATCTCTTTGCTGGTTCCCATGCATGGACTTGTTTGTTAAGGATCTTTCTCTTTAATGAGATTGATATCCTTATTTTACAACCTCTTCCTCACATGAAAGTGTATATCTCTTGTACCTAATTTGTTGACTAAGTTTGCATAATGTGAAATCATTTGTCCTTCTCCTTTCATGAGACCTATTTATCTCTCTTTATGGGTTTGCATCATTGATAATATATTATTTTTTGCATGAGATTCTTTTTTTCACACAACAACTATTTGTAACTTTGTTGACAATCTTTCTTATTCCTCAAATAATATGTCTATTATAAATTATTGTCCTCTTAGGGAGTGTATGTTGTTTCTTCCTTTTAAAAAGATTCATTATCTGTTTGTTTAATTGTTTCTTTTTTAATATTATGTCCATTCTTGCATGGATTTGTTTGTCTTACGTTATGATCTTCTCTTTTTCAACATATTTGCATCCTTGTTGCAACTTATTCTTCTTTGAATGTGCATATATATTATAAAAGATCTAGTGTGTTATATTTTCCTTGTATTCACCCTTGGGGAGCAAGGTCTAATTATTTTATTTCTCTTTCTAAGGATTCTCTTTCCTTTGTATAGTAGCATGTTTTTTTATCATGTGACATTATTTTATTATAAGGAATTATTAATTTTGATTTGGGTTTTTCTCTTATCCAAGAGGTGTGAATCCTTGATCACAACCTCTTCCTTATTTGTAAAATTATGTATATTAGAAATAAATTTCATTATGTGGGGACTTAAAGTGTGTTATCCTTTATCAAGAATCTATTTTTTTCCTAACAATAGGGGGTTTTAAAAAGGTGCATTATTGTTCTCCTTCCTTATTTTCTTGAAGATATTATCTTTGTTCAAGAACTCCTCTTGGATAAACTATAACTGATTGTATGTTTGAAGTCATTTAGTTGATGATCAACGGAGTGTTGGAATAATGATACATTTGGCATCAGTGAATGCACTTAGTGAAAACACTTATTCGGTTTTGAATGCTTACCGAGCTTATCACTCAGCCCACAGCCTATACCGAGCATTCAGCAAAGCTCACCGATCAAACAGTTCAAACCGAGCAGTAAGGCAGTCACCGAGCACATGAGAAAAATAGCAGTTACCGAGAAAACGGTAGTTACCGAGTCATCAGTCGATGACAACCGAGAAGTCAGTTTCTACCGAGTCATCAGTGGTTACCGAGTGACAATGTATTTACCGAGTCACCATAGCTACCGAGTTCCAAGCTACACTTCGGGACTAGTATGGACCGAGCCTCTACTCTTACCAAGAGCATGACGATGCCGAGTACAGTAGTGGATGCCGAGTATCAGAAGATCACCGAGCCAGCTTAAGGAACCTAGCTTCTACCGACTCAGTAATACTTTGTTCACCTATATAAGGCCGACTTAGAA
>MU225474.1:193884-206074 GCA_018584345.1 Thuja plicata | reverse complement strand
AGTGCATACTTCATTGTATGTTTGTAAATCCTCTAACAAGGTGGACCTAGCAGTCCAAATTGCTTCTAACAGGGCAGATCATCAGAAGTGATCATTGTAAGCTTTAACCGGCCAACTTTATACTGCAATACCAAAGTTTTGTGGGTACCATCCCCACCCCAGTTTTACTTTCTATTTGGAAGGTTTCTGGGTTACCAATCTTTGTGTTATGTGTTATGAATGTTTACATTTTCATGGTTGCAGTAGAGTAAATGAATAAATGGTTAGAAAATATAAAAGTGCAGAAATGTATTAAAGTTTTAAGTGTTACTGATTCACCCCTCCCCTCTCAGTAACTCTGTTAATCCTGAATATTTCCAACACGGAGTTACAGATGTGATGATAGACATTAATTAGTTAATGTATTATCATTGATGTCAACTTATTTGAGTATCAATTATGGTAAAAAAAATCTATTATAGATTGAAGATCTGAAAGAAGAAAATTTTATGTGGTCAGTAATTGAAGAATTTTGTATACACCGGATTGGAACAGTGGACACCAAGTAAACATAGTGTATAGTGAATTGAGTGTTAGCCGAGCTAGGTATCACTGATGCATCATGGTATTGACTGAGTAAGAAAAACTGAAGGCCGACTAAGATGCTGAGCTGGAAAATTATTTATGATTTTGAGGTAATTGATAATGTTTTTTTATGTTGATCAAACAACTATGAAAATTTAATATGATTAGACGAAGGAGATTGAAATGTGTTTTTGACACAACTGTAGGGGATCAAGAAAAAATATCAACGACGGAGATAAAGCGGAAAAATCTGAAGGATGAAAATTAAATTATTTATGATGTCTATATAAGAGACAAGAGATTAATTATGAATAAGATACATATGTGCGCATACATGATAAAGAGATTAAATTCATGCATGACTGAGAAAATAGGTTAAAGACACAACTGAGCAATTTTGCAGATAACACCGAGTGACAGAGAAAGAGCATTTACTGAGTAGAACATAGTATGAAGAATCAGAGGGACTAAAGTGATTATTAATTAGGTGTATTATGTACTTAGCATAGATATGAAAATATGAAAGTAAAGTTGTATTTGAGTCAGATCATTACTCTATCATTTTGACCATTGTTAAAGAAAAATCTCTTAATAGTGTAGAACTTAACAATCTTTATTATGACATTCTTGATGAATGTTGTTTTTTTTTCTTGTTGACCCCATAGTGAATGATTGGTGAAGGGAGAATTGTTAGTGACAAATCCTCAAACTAGGTAACACCAAACAGTATGCATTGTAACCTTTAACATGGTTGGCTCTTTACCGAGCTCACTTCAGAAGAGTGAATTATTTTAGGTTACCGGTCCTAGGTGTTTTTTCCCTTAGCAGGGTTTCCACATTAAAAATCTATGTGTTAATGTGTATGGATGTGTTGGATTGTTATTTTTCTTTACACATTTCTTGATATGCATTAATCAGTAATCACAGTATTGATTTACTACTACTCGGTATATGAGTTTGTAATTAAGTTTGATATCACAATTCATATTTCACCAAGTTGATTTATATGATTGAAATTATTGTTATATAGATCTGGGAGTATTTGGGACTGTAGGATAACTGGTACTAAACTAATTCATCCCCCCTCTCAGTTACCTAACAATTGGTATCAGAGCATACAGTGCTTAGACGGAAAGTTTTAAAGGACTTTAGCTAAAGATCACAAGATGTATAAGAAATATGTGCCTAAGCTTAACAAGGACAACTTCTCAACATGGAAGAGAAGAATGAGATTATATCTGTCAGGCATTGGAAATGATGTCACGCAATAGTTGGATACTGAGTTCACCTTCCCCATTGAACCTGTAACTGTTGATCAACTGAGAGAAAGACATGAACACAATACTATGATGATAGAGCTTGCTTCTTCACCATCTAATGCCGAATTTGAGGATTTCAAGACATGTAAAAATGCCAAGAAGATGTTGGACACGCTCACACTAGTTCATGGAGGAGATGTAAATGTGCAAAGAACTAAAGATGAAAGTCTCAAAGGAAATTTTGATGACATGATAATGAAAAAAGGAGAAAAAATAACACATTACAGTAACTAAATCAAGGAGGTTGTGAATGCTATTCATGGAGTAGGTGGAGTTATTGATGAAGATACCATTGTAAGTAATATTATGAGAATTTTATTGCATATTTATGCTATTAGAGTCTCTATAATACATGAAATGAGAGCAGCACCTGGAAATAATATCACAATTGATAGTCTATTCGGTAGACTGATTTTATTTGAGATGAAATTTTTTGACAATAGTGTTGTTCCTACTGTTGAGTCTGCATTTATGTTATCTCTAAAAATTACAAAACCTGGTAACAAACACGTGGTAAGAAATGACAGTGACAGTGACAGTGACAGTGATGAGAGAGAACTTGATGAACTTGAAGCATTAATGGATAGAAGATTGCATAAAGGTAAAGGAATATATAAATGTAAACTAACTTTGGTATGCTTTAATTCTAAATAAATTGGACACTTTATTGCCATATGCCCTAATAGGAAAAATTATGAAAGAAACAATAAAAGATCTAATGATAGAAAGGATGATCGAGAACATAGAAGCAACCGACAGTATGATAGAAGGGGTAACCGATATTACAAAGAAAAAGGAAAGAAATAATGTTACCTTTTTGAAAATAAAGATGAAGAAACTGACACCAACACCGATGAAGATATTGAGACACTTTTTGTAGCTATGAAAGAAGATTCACAAGAAGATGAAAGATATGTTGAAACAATACTTATTTCTAAAGTTATCCTAAATGATGTTTGGATTATAGATAGTGGTTGTAGTCATCATATGACTAGAAATGAAGAAAATTTTGAATTTCTTGAGCATTATAATGGTAGATCTGTTAGAATGGGAAATGATACACCTTGTCAAGTGAAAGGAAAAGGTACTATATTGCTAAACAAAATGTGAGAATGTGAGAATGCATATTGGGTTAAAGGACTTAATTATAATCTATTGATTATTTCATAGTTAAATAACACATGTCACTGAGTTGCATTTGAGAATAGAAAAGCTAAAATCTATGATTAAATAGGAGAGTTGATCAACACTGGAGAACAATCAAAAGTAATCTATTTTATCTTGACTCTGCATAAATTTCTTGTTTGATGGCTAGAAATGAAGATGTTTGGTTGTGGCATAAGAGGTTATTTCATGTGAATTTTGACAAAATGGTTTAGATTAGTAAGAAAAGGAAAGTAAGAGGCTTACCAAGCATATCTAAACCTGGCCTTGTCATGTGCACAAATTGTCAAATGGGAAAATGTCAAAATCTAGTTTTAAGAGAAAAAAAAAATTCATCTAATGTTATTTTGGAACTGGTTCATACCAAACTATGTGGACCTATGAGAACACAGAGTTATTATGGTGACAGATACTTTATTTGATTTGTTGATGACTACTCTAGAATGATGACTGTCATGTTCTTAAATGAAAAATTTGTAGCATTTAAGATGTTCAAATGTGACAAAGATAAAGTGTAAAAATAATTTGGTAAAGAACTGGAATGTTTAAGATCAGACATGGGAGGAGAATTTATTTATGGTGATTTCACTAACTTTTGTAATGGGCATGGAATTAAGAGATGGGTTTCTACACTGAGGACACCACAGTAGAATGGGATTGCTGAAAGGAGAAATAGATCCATAGTGGATTGTGCTAGAACGTTGATGATTGAAAAGAGTGTTACACAAGTTTACTGGAGAGAAGCTATTAGTATTGATGTATACACATTGAACTGAGTAAAACTGAAGAAATATTTGAACAAGACACCTTATGAATTATGGTATGGATACACACCTAATGTGAGTTACTTTATAATATTTGGAAGTCGATTCTATATTCTGAAAGATGATAGAAATGGAAAATTTGATTCAAAAAGTGATGAAAGAATATTTATAGGATATTCAAATAAGAGAAAAGCCTATAAATGTTTGAACAAGTCTTCTAACAAGATCATTAAAATTGAAATTGTAAGAATTGATGAATTTCCCAAGAATAATGATGCTGAAAGTAAAAGAGAACCAAAAAACTACCGTAAATTTGTTTACATTGAAGATCCTAACACTTTTCATGAGCAACTACCTAACGTTACCGAGCAATAGGGTAATGTTACTGAGCATCAAGATGCTCAAAGTGAAAATCATAAAGATGTTGCAATTAGAGATCGTGATCATACACCAACTGGAGAACACAATGAAGAATAAAGAATGAAACCCGTACTTGCAAAATATTTAAGAAGACATCATCCGTAAAATCAAATTATTGGAGATAAGATAGCTAGCATGATACACGAAGTAATTTGAATAATAAAACATGTTTGATTTGTGAATTTGAACCTAAAACTATTAGAGATGCACTTGAAAATGATGATTGGAGTCAGGCAATGAATTAAGAAATTGAGCAGATACAGAAGAAAAAAACATGGACATTCATACTGAGACCGAGTGATAAAAATGTAATTGGAACCAAATGGATATACAGAAACAAATTGAATGAGAATGGATATGTTACACGAAATAAGGAAAGATTAGTATGAAAAGGGTGTGCACAAGAAGAAGGTATTGACTATGGAGAAACTTTTGCACCCGTTGCTAGACTTGAAGGAGTTAGAATATTGCTTTCTTTTGCTACTTAAAAGGGATTTAAATTATATCATATGGATGTTAAATATGCATTTCTAAATGGGACACTAGAAGAAGAGGTATACATTGGAAAATTTGAAGGTTTTGTTGATCCTAATAAGACAAGCATGGTATGTAAGCTGCACAAAGCTTTGTATGGACTAAAACAAGCACCGAGAGCATGGTATGAAATACTACACTCCTATCTTATCAGTATTGGATTTGTTAGAACAAGTGATAAAAAAAATTTGTACTTGAAAGGAGATACAAATGATAAGATTCTTATTGCTGAAATTTTTGTTGATGATATTATATTTGGAGGAAATGATGACTTATGCAAATCAATCGATGATGAAATGAGAAAAGAATTTGAAATGTCAATGTTTGGAGCGATCAAATTTTTTATTGGCTTGCAAATCTTACAACAGGATGAAGGCATATACATTACTCAATCAAAGGACATCAAGGAAGTACTAAAGACATTTAGAATGGAAGATTCAAAACTAGTCAGTACACCTATGGTCACTAGATGCAAATTGACAAAATATGATAAGATAACTGAGGTAAATCATACATTGTACGGATCTATGTTTGGAAAATTGATGTATGTTGTACACACAAGACCAGACATTACACACACATTTGGGATTGTAGAAAGATTATTTGATAATCCTAAACAATCACATATGAGTTATGTAAATAGAATTTTTTGATATTTGAAGAACACTGAAGATTATGGATTATGGTACAAGAAATATGGCAAGTTTGAACTAAAATTTTACATAGATGTTGATTGGGATGGGAACATTGATGATAGAAAAATCACTAATGGTGGAGCATTCTTTGTGGGAGAAAGATTAGTTATTTGGTTCAGTAAGAATTAAGGATGCATATCTCAGTCAACTACAGAAGCAGAATATGTTCCTACTGATGCAAATTGTTTGAACATTGCATGATAAACCAACTTTTGAAAGGTATGAATGAAGAGATCACTGATCTAGTGATAATTTATTGTGATAATACTAGTGAAATTAACATTTCTAAGTACCCTATGATGCATGAAAAAACAAATAATATACCTATAAAGTATCACTACTTGAGGGAACAGGTACAAGAAAAAAATAGTGACACTAGAATATCTACAATGAAAATAACAACTAGCTGACATATTAACTAAACCCTTACCAAAGGATACATTTGAGTTCTTGAGGAATATACTAGGGGTTTTTCCCTTGTCTATCGGTCACTAATCTGACTAGGAGGTTGCATCAACCTAAATTTTATCAGAATATCAATCCAATTAATGCAAAACAAGAATTGGACAAACATTGCATATCAGTACAATGCAAGGTACCTGATCTGAACTGAAAACCTAGATATATTTTTTGGCTACTGAAGAGTTGTATATTTTCATTTTGGAATTGTTGTTAAAGGGAGAGATGATTCAATAATTTATATATATCCACTGCAAGGGAGAAAATGAGAAAAGAGAAAGGGATAAAAATGAAATATCTATCCATTTCAGGGAGAGAAGATTGAAATGCGTCAAATATGTAAGGAGAGTCTGCATGGTGAGTTTTAATGTTGTGTAGTGATTAAAAATGTTACATGTACAAGCTAGGGAGAGCTACAACATTTTGCATATAGTTTTAGAACTAAATTTTGGTATTCTATGGCATTTTCATATTGTATATCTCATATTGTGTTGCCATCAATGCCAAAGAGAGAGATTGATGAACTACAACTGATTGTATGTTATAAGTCATTTAGTTTATGATCAACTAAATTAAAAATGTGATGATATACATTAATCAATTAATGTATTATCATTTATGTAATCGTATTTGAGTATCAATCGTTGTAACAAACATCTATGATGGATTGAAGATTTGAAATAAACAAAGTTTATGCAGTCGGTAATTGAATAATTATGTATACTCTGAGTTAGAATAGTGGACACTAAGTAAACATAGTGTATACTGAGTTGATTGTTAATCGAGCTAGGATATCACTGACACATCATGGTATTGACCAAGTAAAACAAATCGAAGGCTGACTAGGATGCTAACTTGGCAAATTATTTATGATTTCAAGGTAATTGATAAAGTTTGTTATGTTGATCAAATGACTATGAAAATTCAAGATGATGGGATGAGGGAGATTGAAATATTTTTTTGACACAACTGCCAAGGAAGGCTCAAGCAGCAAAATCAACAATGGAGATCAAGCAACAAAATCTAAGGATGAAAATTAAATGATTTATGATGTCCATATAAGAGACAAGAGATCCATTATGAATAAGATACATATGTGTGCATACATGATGAAGAGATTAACTTCATGCATGACTGATGAAATTGGTTGAAGACAAAACTCAGCAATTCTATAGATGACATCAAGCGATAGAGAAAGAGAATTTACCAAGAAGAACAGAGTAAGAAGAATCAGAGGGACTGAAGTGATTATTGATTAGACATATTATGTACTTAGCATAGATCTGAATATCTTCAAATAGATTTGTATTTGAGTCAGATCATTACTATATCAGTTTAACCATTGTTACAGAAAAATATCTAAAACAAGTAGGACTTAATAGTCTTTATTATGACATTCAATGAATGTTGATTGTTTTCTTGATAACCCCATAGTGAATTATTGGTAAAGGGATAATTGTTAGTGATAAATCCTCTAACAAGATCATACCTAACTATGTACATTGTAACTTTTAACAGGTTTTTCACCTTACTCAGCTCACTTCAAAAGAGTGAATTATTTTGGGTTACCAGTCCCAGGTGGTTTTTTCCCTTAGTATGGTTTTCATGATAAAAATCTATGTGTTAATGTGTATGGATGTGTTGGATTGTTATTTTTATTTACACATTACTTTATATGCATTAATCAGTAGTCATAGTATTGATATACTGCTACTCAATAGATGAGTTTATAATTAAGTTTGAGATGATAATTCATATTTCACTGAGTTGAATTATATGATTGAAATTGTTGTTATAAACATTTAAGAGTATTTGGGACTATAGGATAATTGGAACTAACTGATTCACCCCCTTCCCAGTTATCTAACACTCTTGAAGGTAGATGTCTTGTAACCAAGATGTCTCCCTATCAAGGGTCTCTCCTCATTTGCAGATATAATTTTACAATTATCTATTCCTTAGTTGATAAGAGATTTCCCTATTTTCTAAGGTTATGGTATACATTTTTGTGTTGAGGATATCTCCTTATTTTTGGAAGTAAGTATCGTTATTCTCTTTTTCTTATGATGTCACCATATCCTATGAAGGAATCATAAGGATGGGGGAATACATGTGGAATACTTTATATACATTATGCAACTTTTTTTGGTCCCTTGACTAACCACTTTTTCATGGATCCACATGAAGATTATGCATTCTATAAAAATAACTTGCAAACCACCCTATTCTACAAATAACGTAAGTTGCCCTATGTGTAAAATTTCATAAGTTTCCTTGTGCACAAAATTTAATAACTTTTCTTGTGTGCAAAACTTCATAAGATTCCCATTAAGCAAATTTTTATGAGGTTCCTAATGCATAAAATATTGTAAGTTTCCCCATGCACAAAAAAAATTGCCTTATGCGCAAAATTTCAAATCTGCCTTGTCTGCAAATTCCCATGGTAGAATTAACTAGCATATGGAAATTTTATAGACCATCAATTATTCTTCACTCTCCCTCTGGGATGATTGGAACAAGCATAATGCATCTTTCTATCCTTTCTAATCTTTCCTTATTTCCTCTCCCATGGATCACCTAGCATAACATAACATGTTAGACTATTGAACTCATGGTTTCTCTTTTTCTTTCTATCCTATCATAGCTTTTCTAGTGGGTTAGATCATGAAGTGTTGTCCATAATTTGTGTATGGTGTTTCCATTTCCATGTGATCAATTGTTCTCTTGTAAAATCTTTCCAAGCGTGATGTTAGTGGTTGAAACATTTCCAATCAAGGTCTCTTCAATTAGTTTATGTAAATATTTATTTTAAGTATTAACCAATTTTATTTGTGTCTTTTGTTATTTTTTTATTAAAGGGAAAATTGGTTTTATAGGGACAAGAAACCCAAGTTCAAAAAAACAAAAAACAAAAAAGCATTCTTAAATAAAAAACACTTGAGACCCAGACACTAAACAAATGCTAAAAATCCCCAAGAAAAAGTGAGCAGAGAAACCTCGCAAAATTAAAAAAAAAAAGGAAACCCAATATAAAAATACATATTTTTCATAAGAGTATCATTCTTTTGAAGCCTAATAGAAGGTCCTGGTATGGTATTCTCTGTATCCTTTGTGTTAGGTTAAATATCCAGTGGAGGAACTTTGTCTCTCTTCCGAGAACTTGTATCCATAATTTCAGTCTTCTAGATTGAATTAATACTGACCACGGGCAAAGGGGAATTTCCCTTGGAGATAGCCTGTTGTACTTCATCTTGTTTATTAAGCCTTCTAAGCTCATGGTTAGTGTTGTCCATAGTTATTTTTCTCACTATCACAACAACTCCCATATTGTCCTAGACCCTTTGATAATCAACCTCCAGAGATTTTGCATGTTTCTCATGGTCTTCTTTGAGGTTTGTGATATCCTTCACCAAACACTACGTATTAGCCAGAATATTTTTCTAATTCTAAGTGGGTAGGTTGGATTTTTCGTTCAAAGTGTTAATCTCTAAAATAATCCATAAAAATAGGGAGCTTTTATTATCCAACAAACACTTTAGACTAGTATTTCTTGTAGGATTATATGGCATAGAAGAACCCATCTCCTTCGGAGTAACCCTACCCCTGTCAATGGGTGTCTACAAATCAATATCCACATCCTCAATGAGCCCACAAGAATAGGCTTGAGAAAGGACATTATTACACCAAGAGGATTTATTCTTTTCATTAATATAAGGGGTCCAAAAATATTCACTTTTTCTTTAGCATTTGACAGGGAAGCCCTAGTGACACCTTTTCCTTTCACATCAGTACTAGAATTCACAAATTAAACGCATATTATGGGTCTTAATCATCTCATAATACAATTTTCTTACATCCTATAGGGTTAGGACAATGAATGTTTCACCTAGAAGATGACGGGCCTTTCTTGTTATAGATATGAAAAACCTTCTCACCATTAGAATCCACATCCTCATAATCGGAGGAGGTATCACCATAGTGCACCCTGATGTTCTTCTTATATTAAATCCATCACTTAGAAATAGGGTTTTAGTCAACATGCAATTCCTTTGTATACTCCATAATCAATTGAATCAAACCCTCCCAGAGTATGGGAGAAGCCATACTTCTCTCATGAGCCTAATACTTTTATTTATAGAAGTAACCAAATAAAAAGGAAGATAGATACACTTTTTATGCCAAAAATAGTTCAAAATAAAAAATGATAACTGAATATGGTACAAAATTTACTATCCTAGGTAAGGTAGACCATGATAACCTTAGTAATGTCATGTCATGGCTTGGGAAGGAAAGTTCTATAAAAGCCCCCATCGGTGTTGTTTCTTACCTTCTCCCATTTTCTCAGAAGGAAGAATGATTCCATCGCTTTAGAAGGACATTTTTGTATTTGTATAATTTTATAGCCTGAATTATAGTGTTTTAAAACTTGGCTACAAGTTCTTCATTTACTTCTAGCTCTAGGTTGTAGATAAATAGAACCCCATCTTTTCAACCATGAATAAAATCCTCAATAACCAAAATGTTAACCCTATGGAGTTTCTCAATATACCATTTTAATACACCCACATAAAGCTCACTCCACATCAAATGGATATTCTGCTACTTCCTATAAACAATGCGCTCTAAATGGTTATTGTCACTCCCCATTCTAAAAATCTCATAATTAATAGTAGAATTAGTAGAAGACTATTGCAAGCTTCTTAGGGAAGAAATCACAATGAAAATGAGAATAATAAAAAAATATTGGCCACTCTATCATAAATGAGATTTTCTCAAGAACAACTTTTCACACGTCATTCAAAATCATTTCCAAAAAACCTTACGAATAGCTCTCATCATCATCATCATTACAGAACTTAACATTTGAAGATCTACATGGATCATCTCATTAATATACCATTCTCTTTTAAAATATGAAATAACTCCAATGTTTTCTAAACTATCCAGAAAATAATGACCCTCACAATACACATGAGAAAATATGCATTCATCAAAGTCCCTAAGTATCTCAAGAAAATCTTTAATTATAGACATAATCGTCCAACTGGGGGTAATACCTTTCAAACAATTGATAATATTAAGAGTGTCTCTTTTGATCTAGACCTTTTTCAAGCATATCTCCCTATCCATTTTATTATTGCATAGGTAACAAAATCCTTGACAAAGTAGTTTTGTCTAGATACTTAGAGGGAGGGCCACCACAAAAAAAAATCCTATGATAATTATCATGAACCAGTCCCCCACATCCTCTAGGCTTAGGATTACCCTTTTCTACCCCATAAAAATTTACTTTTACCCATCCCATGGGAGAGTGATCCACCTCACACCATCTCTGGAACACTTGTGGTTAACCAAAGGTTTTGAGATATCCTAATTAAGATTCTACCTTTGGGAAAAATTCTGATGAACAATGGAAGGGATTAGATGAGGACCAACCACAGTAAAATCATTAGGACTGACCTCCACATTATCTCTAATTGATAGTTAAATTTTCCTAGACATCACATTATCATAGGAAGCTTTATTCTTGAAATTTGGATTATTTCATTCTTTCCAAAGTCCTCAAGAAATATTTTGCATTATAAGGTCCAAAATCAAGGACAATGAATGGCTAAAAGTTGGGGATTTACATTGAATCCATCACTCCTTAAATGAATTAGAAAACACCCAAGAAAGAAACCACAGCTTCCAAAAGAAGGCCCAAACTTCACGCGCAAAGGAACAATTGAACAAGATATGGAAGGCATCTTCAAAATTATTTGTGTAAAGATAACACCTTTTGTGGATAGTCATACGTCTTTTACAAATATTGTCAATAGTTAGAATTTTATTTCGAATCCTAAGCTAGAAGATAATGTTAATTTTTGGAATAATCTTATGATTCTAGACCAACCCCCAAAAGGTCTTAGGGAAAAATAATTTGGTTTGCAACCAAAAACTTGAAGAGACATAGAAGTTCCCATCTCAAGCTTGATACCAAGTGAACACCATCAGAGATCAAATGAGATATATGCACAAATCTTAGCCAATCTTGTATGACCTGAAGAGAAGGACCCACTTCGTTCAAATTCACCCATATATAATTACGTATATTATCTGTGATCCATCTTCCAAACAAACTGATAAAAACATCCCAGTATCAGCCAATCAAATGATCAAAAGCTAAAGGTGCATCACTAATCCGCTAGCCATCACAAAAGTTAATTTTCCTACCATTACAAGCTTTTTTAATCTTTTGTCTTTTTTTTGCCTACCCTTGTGCATGGTTGTC
>MU225474.1:149832-190900 GCA_018584345.1 Thuja plicata | reverse complement strand
GTTCATACCTTATTCACTAATACTAAGATCTTGTTCACTATAACCTTGTTGAGTAGTAATGTCATAACCCACATTATAATTATCTTTTAATGTAGAGCATGAAGGACATTCATATTGATATTTATCAAAGGGTATGGTATAAAGAGGAATAGGAGGGGAAATATTAGGATTATGATCACTATTCTCATTTTATTTAGGTGGATAAAAATAAGAAGGTTTATTAAGATCTTCATGTCTACTTAATATTATTCTTGGAGATGAATCATCAAGAAAATTATTAACATCATGATTATGAAGGATTATTTGATAAAATGATAATTATTTAAGGTCATCTAAAGAAGTTAATAAACTAGCTTCATAAAGCCTATCTATTAAGGAGGGCTAATGAGGAGATGATCTAGGTATCAAAAGGATGAGATCATTAGGAGTTAGATCTCTATCTTCATTATTAATGGACATCTTGAGATTAGGATCAAGATGATTTATCATAATGTCATCTTTAGGGTCATGAACAAAGACCCTTATGTAATCTATATATTCCATATATTTTGTTAAAATTTGAATGAGAACATGACCTAAAATATGGGTAAAAGACTTGAAAGATGTCTTATAAGGAAGAAAGATATTTGAAATTCTCATAATACCATATGAAATAACACCATGAAGGAATATTAACAAAAATTAATTTGACTCCATGTGATTGATGAAGAGAAATAAGGAGAAATGTAGCAACCTTATTTACCATGTAAAATAATATAACTAAAGTAAATTCCATGATTAAAATTACCCAAATTAGATCTAAGCACACAAATGAAATCTAGCACCAAAATCAAAATAGAAATTTCATACATTCCATTCACCAAAATATACAATGCAAAAAGTGAGAGGGGGAAAATATGTAAAGGGTGATGGATCCTCTTTTTCCTAATGTAGAATACGAAGGATCATGTCTCAATAGGCTCAAGTAGGAATTAAGCTCTAAGTTAGTCAAAATCCCTTCACCGATTTGAGGTAAATGAATGAGATGATATGATGATGTAGGATAGGAGACTAAATTAGAAAATATAGATAGTTTCTAAAAACAAAGAATAATGGAAAATAGGCTTGTTGCCACAATGACCTAAAATTGGAACTAGAAAGATATAATGACCTGTAAACCAAATTTGAAAGTGATATGCCAAGTATAAAATTCAGTGGGCTTTTTTCCTGGGAACAAAAAGCAAATAGAATTTTGTAAACGTTTTTTTTTCAAATCCAATTGCAGACTTCCTAAAAAATCCTATAATTCTCAAATAAAATCAAATTAGCTGCGCTATCTATACCTACACAAAAACAAGGAAGAATATTAGATAGAGGGTATGCCTTAGTCAAACCCCTATTTGGAATCAACCTTTAAATGAAATGAAAGAAATGAAAGCGCATTGTCACATAAAATAGGCTTGATCTAGAAAATAGAATATATCATACCTTGATAATGCAAATTCTTGTTTGAATTTGATAAAATATAAACATATAATATCTATGAATCAACACAAAAATAAAACAAAAAATCATGAAAGAAAAAACCTTATGTGATGGATGTTGTAATTTTCTATAATTCATGATTGAGAAGAAGAAAGAAGATTTATATGTGGTTGTGTCTTGTTACTTGATAGGATACTCCTTTACTAGGTATTCAATGAGGAAAATAAGCTTGATCCATAAAGAATAATACCCTAAATTCTTGAGAAGGAGTATACATCTTGAATGCCTGAATGTTTTTCTTGATTTTTTAGCTTTGAATTCATGATAGTGAATGTGAATTCTTGATCATCGGTATGGATATCAGAATGAGGAAAAATAGGGTATTTAAATACCTTTGACAACATCTCAGGGGCTAAAAATCAAGTCAACCAAGTGTAAGTCAAAAATATCCCACTAAACCGTTGAGATGGGACCTTGGATCTAATTCAGCCCAGATCCTTAGGGAAAAAACTACCTTAGGATTTATATTCAAAGAAACAAAATTACCTAGGGATAATGTTCCACCTAATCAAAGCTCTAATCAGTACCATAGGTCCCCAAAAATTACAAGATGTCAGATTACAAAGTACAACTAGTTCTGAGATTAGGACATAACATAAAGGCCACAAATGGAAATATATATCCGAGCACTATTAAAAGTTTGCCCAATTTTCAATGGTTCATCATTTTTGTGATTCCAAAATGTAGAATATTCGAATAATGTGTACGTTGAACTTTTCTTTTGAAGTGATTGACGACAAACATTATTTCCATAATACCGATGACGTAGTCGTCAAATGAATTGGACTCTGTGGTCAAGAATTATAGTTAAACTTAGGACCAACCCATCCCACCGTTGGTCAAACTTATGACCAACGTACAATGCAGAAAGTAATAAAGAACGAGAACAGTGCTATATAGGAAACACCATCATCGACAAAAAGCCATAAACTATGCACCATAATTTCAATGATAGGATGATGATTGTGTCGTCGCTCATACAACCCTCTCATCGTATAAGAGTCCAAAGATCATCAAAATATCCACAAATTTTTTTTTTAAATAATTTTTTATGCGCATATATTTTGGTTCAATTATGTATTATGAATTTTTCAATGAGGCCTTGTTCCCTATAAATATTTTTGGCCTATAATATTTGATATGATGTGTAACTCCATCAAATTTATTGTAAATTGGGGAAACATTCACATAAAAGAGGTGAATTTTCTTGTTCTCTAGCACATTACAAGTTTGCTATAAGTTCAGGAAAGAATTGCACAAAAGAGGCAAATTTCTCATTCTCTAACATATTGTACGTTATTTAATAGTTTCAAGTTTACTCCTATACAGGCAATGGAAATGTGTAGGATAGAGATTCATTTCATGTTGAATGAACTAAAAATGAATTATGTTTATGACTACATGTTCCATGTTTTAAGAGAACATGCAAAGCTATTGAAATTTAAGTCATTTTTTACCCAAAATGTTGTTGAGTATTGTTTAGAAGAAATGATATGTTTTTCCAATGAAGTAGAAATGCAATACATAGAGGTTGCAATGGTCATAGATCATAGTCTTTCAGCACCATGCCAAGTGAGAGAGGCACATACAAATGATCAAGCAATTTATGAATACATAAAACAAAAATAAATTATCCAAGATGTTGAATGGATGGAAGAGAAAGAATAAAATCAAAACCCTTAATCCTTCTAACATGTCACTCCTTTGTCTTACAATGCATGAGGAGTTTCATACCCCAGTAGAACTTCTCTTTATTTTCAATGAGTCTCATTGAATTATTTGAATAAAAAGAAGAGTTTTAAGTGTAACTCTTAAGGTATTTAGCCAAAAAAAATTCTCTTCCTCAAAGGTGGAAATCTAGTCAAAAGAAACTAAAATTAATTGGGAGAGATTCATACCACCCTTTATAATTATTCAATTGTGATGAGTCTCATTCGATGATTTAAATAAAGGTGATGTTTTGAAGTTTAATTATCAAGGCACTTAGACAACATAATTATCTTCGTCATAGATGGCGTAAAGAGAGTGAAATCCCTTAATTTATTGGGAGCCTTGAGAATTATACTACCCCATAATCAACTTCAAATGCAAAAAATGTCTACATTTTATTTAGTTAATTACTAGGTGATAGTTCAAATATGTACTATTGAATAGTAATAAAGTATATTTCTTCACAAGATTTAATTCTTAATGTTTTCAATTTAAAAAATTTGATTTAAAAATTTGAAATTTCTAATTCAAGAATGAAAAAAATAAAGAGTGGAAGCTATTCAGTAGCAGTTCAAGAGTTTCTTTGAACCACAAGATTGACAACTAAAGATTTATAAAACTCACATATTCTTTAGGGAAAAAAATAGCTTAATGACATCATTCATGTTTCCCTGTAGGTCTATTTGTACAAATCAAGCTAGAAGACTATTAATTTTGATCTCGATATACAATAGTCTTATGGAATATAGGTATAACACTTCACTAGAATAAACTATAATATACATAGTAAAGAATCTCCAGAAATTAAAGATTAAGAAAGACCTCCAAACTGCCACGAAATCATGAATACTTATAAAATTCACATATTCTTTAGGGAAAAAAAATTTAATGAAGTCATTTATGTTTCCCTGTAGCTCTATTTGTACAAATCAAGTTAGAAGCCAATTAATTTTGATCTCGATATATAATACAATCTTATGGAATATAGATATCATACTTCAGTAGAATAAAATATAATATACATACAATAGAATCTTTAGAAATTAAAGATTAAGAAAGACCTCAAAACTACCAAGAAATCATGAATAGGACATTCTTACACTTTAACAAAGATTTAGATAGTTGACTTTTAAAATTTTACTTTCATTATATAGTTTTATGTCAAGTAAATACTCATTTTTATTTAATGCTAACTTCATTTTATTTTCAAAGAGAGATAACATTACATTAAAAGAAGGAATAAAAGGTCTTGATCATTTTAATCATAAAAATCACATATATTCTAGTAATTTTTTGAAGGTTTTCCTATACTAGCAATAAAATCATCCTTATTATACATATAAGGTTCTTACAATATCTATCATAGCTTATAAAATCATAGTAATGTGTTAAAGAAGAACTATTAAGCATTTGTAAAACCTTAAGATCTTTGAGTGGTTGGTTGTAAGCAGAATTATGTGCTTGTTCATGTACGTTAGCAACTTAGCTCTAGCTAGTTTGAGTAATCTCACTAAGGGCACCATAACTGCAATCACATCCCTAGGGTACCACCATAATAACAAAAAGAGTAACAAAATATCCAGCAAGAAGAATAAGAAGAGCGCATCACTAACAACTAGAAGAAAACAAAACAATAAGCAAAATAGAAAAATCTCATGCCACATGCTACTAGCTTCACAAAATTGAGTAGAGGTCTACATTATTCAAGAAAAGATGCCAAAAGAGTGGTGCAATCTAGAAAGGAGTCAAATGAAAGATATCCTAACCTAGCAGCCATGCACAACAATTGATTATGTGCCAAGCATAAGAAAAACAATGTTTTTTTTCATTAGATTAATATAAGATGTCCTCATAGGGTTACAAATAGATTAAAAATAAGCCTCAACACACAATCCCACATTCTCAACTGACTATAGCCTATAACAACTATCAACACTATAGTGGTTTCTTCAAGTCCACACGCAAATCTGTGCACAAGCCATTACTTGCAGGCCCCTTTAATGGCCACACTCTAGACTTTGTAATGTACCAAACGATGGAAGTCACTGGATGACAATAGATCAATAAGTATTATTTACAATAATACTAATGCTTATGTCATATTTTTTCACATATATTATTGTCATTGGTCTATTAATGAAATTTGAATGGATTATAAAGAGCCCATAATGCATTTAAGTTTTGTTGATTGTGAAGGTAAAGTTATCTAAAGGGATGAGAATGAAATAGTGCTATAGATGAATTTTTTTGGAATAAACGATCTTCAAGTCTTGGAAATGAGCTAAAGGAGGTGGACATTTTGTGAACTTAGAGCATCTGATGCCAACAAGATGCAAAATATTTGCATAGTATATCCCCACAACATAAAAACTTATTATTTACTAACAATTCTATCTAGTTTCAAATGGTGTCTAAATTAAATGACACTTGCCAAAATATTTTCATATATGTATCTTATGTAAACAAAAGGAAAAGAAAAGCATGCATATGGAAGTGAACTTGTTCAAAAATATGTACTGATCAATATCATTGAGAAGTTATTTCTTATAAATGAAAATGCATAACTGCCACATATATCATAACTGTTTCAAGAAATGTCAATGTCCACCTTTTGACACTAGCTTGTTGAAGAGGAAGATCAAAGAATGAAGAAACAGATGCAAATAATTTACCTTTAAGATAAAGAAAATATAAGGTGTAAGACAAATATAAGGTGTACAGACATGTAAATCATCTATCAATGTTGAAAAGTACACCGACCTTCAGTTGTAACATCAATACAATTCTTACCACCATCATCCATGATAAGATCCAGTGCAAAGTATTCCACAAAGAACTTAGTGTTATGTATCATTTCCTGCCCATGAATTGTTTGTATTAAAGCAAGACCAATTCAGTTTGCAAGAAAGGCACATTGATATGCTTATCCACCTATATTAAGATCCATTTCATGTAATAAAATTAATATAAACAAAAATGCTTGCAAAGCTTCCAAAAATGAAGAAGTAAGGCAATAAGAAAAACCCTGTAGGTTATCCACATTTAAACATGTTGAAAAAAAATCCAAACAAAATTTTTCCAAAATATAAAATTGGATAACCAAATGCATGCTAGTAGAATATCTTTGAAAGCAAATGAGCACATGTTTGATGTCAAAGAAAAAAAAAGAAGGATTGATGTCATTCACAATGTACAAAATGAATAATATATAGAAATCTACAAATGAAGATAGTCAAATATATCAAGGATGAATACCTTTTTATTTTTACTTCCCTTTATTTCTTCACGTCTACGTTCTCCAACCTTGTATTTAACATCATCAATAATAAGAGATATGAGCATGCCTTTATCTTCAACTTCAACTGTCTCTATATCAAAGGCATGTCTGATAACAACAGGAATGCCTTTGATATAGACAATCGTTTCTCCTCCTTGAACTATTGTAGCTTAAAGAATCAAAGACTTCTAATTAAAACAACTAAGACACATTAGAAAGTTTGGTGTTTCCTAGCTATTTTTATTTGAAGTCTTCAAAGATTTAAGCCCTTACAATGTGTATGTAGACAATTGTTGACTTTACTTTTGGTGTAGGAGCACCTATGAAGACATCGAGAGACATCATGGAGCCAAACAAAGAAGATGGATCTAAACCATCCCTTAATGTGGTTTAGGAAAGCCTTGAATAGGAGAGGAAAAGTCATAAAGTTGCATATTGACAATAAATACAATGTGAAAGATAGAATTCCATATTTTTGTTAAATGTTGTTTGGGTAGATGAAAACACCAAATGTAGTGGATCTGATCTATAGTTGGTGTGTGCAGGCAGTAGATACAAGAATTTGATGCAGGAGCATCAAAACAAGGATGGAATCACTAGGGGTCACTTATGGGCATAAAGAGGTTTGAGGATGAATAAGGACCATTAAGGTCACTTTTTTGTAATAAGACGAATAAGGTCATTTTGAAATGTTATGATGGCCAATAGAGCCATTTTAGTTTAGTTTTGTATCCTTGTGTCTCATGTTACCCAAGTTGGCTAATAAGGCCTATAATTGCTAAATGTAAGGGTTTTGTGTTCATTTCAAGGAATTAGAAAATATTTGTCAAGTTGACAAAATCCTTTACCAATGTAAATGACTTGATATGGTTATAGTTAATTTGATATGGTTGCATTAAGGTTTGAAACTAGTCTTTGGCAGTTAGGAAGGAAGTTTGAGTGACGTTGTCAATTTATTTGGATTTGGAAGAGTCTATTTATGTTGGAGAAGTCTCAAAAATGAGGAGAGTAGTCAATGTATGAATAATTTGAATTCATAAAAGTGATAATTGTGCACCTTTCTATTTTGAATTAAGTGTGCACCATTGAATCTACATTGGTTTAGTTTGAGCTTCACTTGGTTTTAAGAATAGTTTAATATTCTCTAATTAACAAGGCCAACCACGTGAAGTGGAAGATCATTGAGCCCCACCCCCCACCTAGCATCACTCAAAATTCTCCATTAACATGTAACATTCATTCATCCATCCATTTATGAAATATAACATTCAATCATTATAATCACATAACATTCATTAACACATAAAAATCATTAACACACAACATTCATCAATAATTCTTTAACACATAATTCACCAACATTTACTAGCACAAAATTACATTCATTAAGACAACATTCTTTCATTATCAAAAAAAGGTTTATTACAATCATTTGTTTTTTGGTTTTTTCTTTGATTTTTTAAGGTAACGGGTAAGTGAAGAATCAATATCTTCATCATTTCCCTCCTCTTTCTCTTGTGATCTCAAAAAACACCTCCTTTTATGTCTATGAGGAGGAGGCACGTGTGCCAAAGGGGGGTCCAGTGCAATAACAACTAAATAGATTCAATTCACAACATTTTATATTAGTGTTACAAGTATTTCATTAATTAAAAGAATATAACAACCGATCACAAAAATATTAAAAGAACATAATAAAGATTTTATTTACCTGAAAGTGCCACATCATCTACAATAAAATTTTGTTCTCCCCAAAGTCAAAATGGTGAACACTCAGATCATCCTCCTCTTGTTCAGCATGACATTTTGCATGCTCTAAATATACACAAAAAAGGTTACACCAATTTCAATTTAATATTTTAAATTGTATTAATAATTACATAATTAATGTTGAATAGAAAATGAATGCCTCCATCACTTTGATGCACATTAGGGCCTTCGCCATGTGCAGGTTCTATGCTAGGATTAGAAGGCTGCATTGCAATGTCATGCACATTGTTATTATTATTTTCTTTTCAAAACAAAAAATCGTAAATTTATTTTTGAAATTAACCTATGTGTGAAAAAATGCAGTAGAATGTTTGGTTTGGACACAAGAAACTTGGCGTAGGCATTTAACCACAGCTTTATAGCCTTGCTTGAAGGAAATATTTTTGTCTTCTTCCGTTGGCACTACATTAAATTTTGAGCCTTGCATTTTTGGCTTAATATCATCAATTCTGGAAGTACTATTTGATTAAACAAAATTTTTTATAATTTATAAAAATTTTGATTTGAAATTTCATTTACTTATACTTACAATTCATGCTTCAAGTTTCAAAAAGCCACCAGAGCCAAGTTTTTATTGACCATACTTTTCTAATCTTGCCTTTGTAGCCTTTGATGTGTATTGTAGTCTATGAAAACTTTAAAATATGTTAGATTATATAAATATAAAGATCATGAAACAATACATAATTATATTCTAGTTAATACTATCACATACCTTCTATTGGCATTTAGTGGTGTAATTTCTCTTTGACTTTGCACTTTCTCCCTTGCATCCAAAATGAATTCCCTCTGCTACTTCTCTCGAATCATGGGAGGACGCTCATACTTTTCGTTGTTCACTAAATTCCATCTATATGTGTCCCTCATAGTATTTAGATGTTTGCAAGCTCTCTGAAGAACTTTGGTGCTGTAAAAAATGTTACTTCCAAAGAGCTCCTCTAAAGATTTCATGAGCTGATCTTTTAATTTTTTATCTTGTCAATTCCACCTTTTAAGAAAAAAAAAATTTGTTAGATGAAAAGATTAACCGAAGTTGCATACCTTGAATATAGTACAAGAAATGGATGAAAGGGAAAATATTTTAGCAATGATACTAAATCAAAGTAGTGGGATAGGTTTAGCTCACATATGATGTTCCACCGTGTACGTATAGTGGGCCCAAATAGCGACAATGACAAATCATTAAGATTTTCATAGAAAAACATTGTTCCCTACAAAAACATCATGGGATCATCAATCCAAAATGATTTATGAATAAGTAAATAAAAATTTAAATATAAATACTAATACTTTTAAAGTACCTAGAACCTTGGGTAATTTTAAAGTAATCATATCTTCATCGGTCAACAATAATAATGTCTGCAATCTTCTTGTACTATAAATAGGAGTAGATATAGGAAACAGTGGTGAATTATCGCCGATACTAGTCTCTATATCCCGAGGAGGTGTATCTTCTACTCCACAAAATTAATCCACTATCAAATTCACCCAAGATTAAAGTATAAATTAATTCGTAAATAACACATAACCAAATATAGAAAAACAAGGATCTACCAGCTATAGACAGTGTAAACATGGATGTTTGCATGCTCCTTGTTACTAACATTGCATTTGACAATGTTAAATTGTTGGTTCTCATAGTAGGAGGCGTATGCACTTGATGACCTGAACAATACATTGTAAGAAAATACATTTTGAAAAAATAAAAGTATGAGTATGTTTTCAATAAATTTTGAGTGAATATTTTCTCAAAAATTTTGAATTATTTATAAATGTACCTTTTTGTCTTGTGGTTTCTAGTCGCCAGCCATTGGTATTTGCAATTTTGTTGCATCTTTGTGGATAGTGTTTACTCATTTGACAATTTGGAATGCTAGTGTAATGAATGAACAAGGTTTGGAATCTATTTATTGTATATGCCATGAAGTATAGAGGCATAACCACTAATGTTTACACTTACTGTCATGAAACCCTCAATACTGGAGTAGTTTGACAAGGGTTGGTACTATCTTATAATCAGACAGATAGAAAATTCTTATGTATACATTTTATGTTGAAGTAGAACCAAGTACCTTTCACATGCATAAGGTTTTATAACAGTTGGAATTGTGTTTGCCTTATCATTCTGAACATAACATATAAAGAGGGAGTCAATGTAATTCAACAACATCATTGGAATATTATTTTTTCTTTAATCCAGTTCGGATCTTCTCTATAAGAGAAAATTTCCTTATGGAATTATCAATTGCAAGTAATCAAACTTCATATTCGAGATGGCACTATGAGGGATTTCATATTTTAAAGTTGTAAATTAGAAATAACATCCATTATTGATTTGCATGTATATAAATATAAATCTGAAATAACATATTGTTGTTAGTGATATCTATATATTACATAATCAAGTCAACATATCAAACAAAGAAATCCATTCATGAAAGAAATATATATCAATTGCATAAACATATGATATATCAGACATAGCATCATTTTTTAATCACTATAAGGGGAAACAATATCATTCATAACATATTTCCCAATTGTATTATCTGATGTTGCTAACAATTTAATATTAATCTTGCATATATTTATACATCTATATCAGAAATAGCAACTGATAATTTGTGAACATCCTTTGCTTAGTTTTAATTGCATCATTTGATGAAGTAAGAAGGTAGAATTGGGTAATTAGCCTAGCTTTCTGAGTTAGCCCAAAAAGGGGACACCAAATGGTGTCAGAGCTAACAAACCTTTCAGACCATGGGAAGAACATCTCACTTGGGTAAAATATGAAATCCATTAGAAGATTAATACACTCTTGATAATAAAATTAATTCATCAGCACAATATAGTGGCACTCAAGAGAAAATAAGTCAATTGTTGAGTAATAAAAATAAATTCATTCAAACTCCTATAACAAATTAAATTTCAATGTCACCAACATTTCCATCTAAATTTGAACGCGAAGAAAATAATGAATTCATTTTAGTGAATCTATACGAGAAAATAATTAAACAAGATTGGATAAAGGTGGGTTAGATCATGACATGTCTCTAGAAGACTATATTGATCTATAGATGAAGTAGCAAGCTAAGTGACATTGAAGTAATCACTTGGACCTATTGTGAGGTTTTCATACCATCACTCCATTGAAAATGGGACCCCCACTTTTTTAGCTTCAATAGTTAACAAGTCTCAATCATGGCATTGAAATTTCAAGGATGGTGTATTTGGAAAGGTGCTTGGAGTGAATTTGAGCATCGGTAATAAACAAAAATGTAGATGGTCTTCAAGTGGAGATTTCAGCACTTACACAAATTCCTAAGAAAGACTCAATTTCTTCCTTAAAAGAATGTGAAGCCCAATAGACATGCATTTCCACTGGCCTTTTCCAAGGAAGCCCTCAATTCCACAATCTTTTCCCAACTAATAGAAAATATCTACCTTGATATTTTCTCAATGAGCACCTATTCTCGCCCTTAAACCCACCAAGCAATCTCGCCCAAAGGAAGGTGAATTTCTACCAGCTCAATTTTAGCAATTTTGAATTTAAAACCAACAAACAAGTCATCTTTTCCTAGATGGACGTGTCTCTTTAGTGAAACACCTATACAAGAGGGATGAACCTCATTTCAAAATCAACCCACTTTGAACATCAATCAATAGAAATCATAGAATAGTGAGTGGAGTGAAATCAAAACTCAAATTCATGCTTAATCGAATTAATCTTGCTGGGGTTAAATAAGAGAAGGTGGAGATCAAAGGTTTCCTTAATTTTGAGTTTGGAAATATGAACTTATTGTAGATCCAAACTCATAAACTCATAATTGTTTAAAATTTCATCAGGTGTGTAAGGGAATCAAATTTGGAAAGTTCAGATCATTCATTCAAAAGGATCCATTAATTTTCTCTACAAAGGGAATTGAAACTTTTAAGATTAGAAGCAACTTTCAAAAAGTAAGGGACATGCATGCATATGAATTCAAACATGAATTATGTTTTATGGATGTTTATTGCAATGTCAAAATTAGATTGGATTGGACTTCACTTGCCAAGTTAAAATCTTAATTTAGAGGAGGATTTATTTTCTCATAGAAATTTATTAATTTTTTCACATTCATAAGCTTTCAAACCATCACTTCTAAAGATCAAGGCCAAGACGTGAAGATTTCAAGTACAATAAAGTTTAAAAAACATGAACCATTAGGGATTTGATCTCACAATGAGCCAACCCTCTGCATTAGTGTGGGACAGTCATAGTGTAAACAATAATGTTGAAGATACTTTATGCCTATTTAAGGGTAGTTTATGTTTCAAGGAAAATGAAAAATAAAGTCTAAATTTTAAGTGAAGAGTTAAGATATGTGAGTTTGAATAAAACTACTGGCATAAAAACCTCATCTAGGGTATCAGTAAGTCCAATAAAAAATGTAGATTTCTAATCAGTAATTCGAATGAAGTTTATGAATGTTCCAAAGAAAAAATTCCTTGTAACTTGTTAACTTAATGATTATTTTACTTGAGAGACATGCACTAGTACCGGCCTCATGATTTCCATGAGAAGGCGGTTGAGTACTCAAATATTTATGTAAGAAGAACACATACATATTTTAGTTCATGACACAAAATAGTATAAAATATAAACCTTTTATTGAACTTTTGTTATAACTAAAGATTCATTACGGCTTACTTCCAAACAACGTGCTCTCTGTATCAATTCATCTCTCTTCACCTGGATCTCCTCATTTGGATTTGGATGGATTAGGAGGCCAAGAAGTTGTGTATTGATTTTTTAGGGTTTTTCTGACCATCATTATGGTGTTAAACATCATCACATAATACTTTCTCCTCCAAATCTGCAACTATTGCCTCACTTGTTATAGACACTTTCCCTTTCCCTGAACATCAATTTCTGATAGCAATATAAAAAAACCTATCAGAATAACTCCAAAACCCTAAAGAAAATAACATAATAATATAAAATTTTACTTCTATATAATTTGTTCAATTACACTAAGGTTTACCTTCACTGAAGAAAGGGTGTGAGGAACATCCCCACCTCTGTCATGTGGTGGATCCATGTCATCCAGTGACACATTAAATATAAAAACTTCATCGAAATGAAAGAAATAGACTTAGAAAAAAATATTAATAAAATGTTATATTGGAGTCATTAATTGGAGTTTAGTTTAAATGGTATATAGTAATTACCACCCGCATGATAACTTAACTTTGTTTTTATCTATCTAATTCTAATGGTAATTTGCTAGCATATTTTCCCCTGCACTTTTTTATTTTATTGCACATACAAAAACATGATTTCCCTTAAGTGCCTTGAATATGCAATTGGGTCACTTATTAGTTGACCTTGGTGATGTACTATTTATAAAACCCATAATATCCCTATTGTTTTGGTTATCTGTCAATTTAAATAAAAAATATCTTACTTTGATCATTTTCTTTCCATTGTATATAATTTGCTGATAGTGCATACCTATGCATACTATTTTATATCAAATAATCTACATACATTTATTGTAATTATAACATGGTCTGACAAACTCCATCAATTCAATAACTTGATTGAAACATACCTTTATTCCATCCAAGGGAAAATCGGCCCAAACTATGTAATAACGACAAAGCTATATAATATATCCTCTCGTTAACACAAAAATTAGTGTTAATTGGAGGTTGTTCCTTGGGTACCTATTCTTTTTGAAGATATGTGTACCTAAAGGGAACCTTGATGTTGCCTTTGGTCTCATCATCATAAGAAAATGACCTCCCTTCAACAAGGAAAATTTGCATGTGTTTATTGAATTTTCTTCTAATCTTTTGACCTATGATTGTTCTCCCTATTTTCAGCCTACTACATGTCTCACTTTTGTCTTCTATTCCTGCATTTCCCTCACTCAAGGAAGATAGATCTGATAAATACCTATTAGGTGGTTCCTGCAGTCCATCAAATGGTAAATATAGTTGGTAAGGAGTGAAAAATTTTGCTAAACAAGGGTAATGTTGATGAAGTCAGACCTAAAAATGATGTTGAAGGTAGTATTATTAAATCATGATAAATTTAATACCTTATTATTAAACCACTTAATTAAGATGGCCGCAAAGATAAAGCAAGAAAATAATGAACTATTTCTATAGGGTATATTGACTTATACATGTCGATCCATGTCACTATGCAGGATCCTTGTAAGAGGGGTTAAATAACCTACATATGTGAATCATTTATCTTAAGTTAGCTAAAAATTACATGATACATATGCTATTAATTACATAGAAGACAACATGAACAATATACATTCATCATAATCATTGTATATTTTTTAATTCCTTACCTTTACTTTATGTGTGCTATGCAGGATGGTCAAAAAAAAGGGTGATGATGTCTGTAGTCAACTGCTTGTTTCCACAAAGGGTGACAATCACACAAAATATATACATACAATCAAAAACTACAACTGAGCATTATAATAAATATATTGATAATTTGTTAAACAATAAATACATTAAATATATGAGTTATAATTAAAATATGTGTATAATAAATTAGATATGTGGTAATCATTAGAATTGAACACAATGAATTAATTGTAGACATTAGAGTTTAATACATAATAAATTAATTATAAAAATATATAAGTTAAATAAATTTCTATGAATAAATCACCATAGTCATCATCATAATCATCATCATCATCATCATTATCATTATCATTATCATTATCATTATCATCATGATCATCATTATCATCATCGTCATCATCATCGTTGTCATCATAGTCATCATTATCATCATCATCATCATCGTCGTCATCGTCATCATCATCGTCATTGTCATCATCATCGTCATCCTCATTGTCATTGTCATCATTTTCATCATCATAATCATCATCATCATCATCATCATCATCATCATCATCATCCTCATCCTCATCCTCATCCTCATCCTCATCATAATCATCATAGAACCCTCAAGATGTACTCTTTGTCGAACCAAGCCCTTCAAAAATTTCAAGTGCCTCTCAACCATCGACATTGTCCTAGTTTGTATAGGTCCACAGAATTCAATTTCCTCAACTTCATGTATGAGGTAGTGTTCTTGTACATTGAAAAAATTTGAATGTAGACACTGTTTCATTTCACACATAAGATGAGGAGTTTTTCTCTTCCAATATTTTATATCTTCTTTACTAATTTCTTTCAATGAAAACCACCTAGAAGAGATTCAACTCACAAAAACATATAAACAAGACTTTACAAAAAATATACAATAAATTATAGAAAAAGTTAAAAAAGTCACAAATATAATATCTATACAAAAAATCTAACAAATAACTCTTCTAACCTCATGTATTTTCCAAGATCATATCTAAATTTTTTGACAATGTTGTCGAAATGGTGTGGGAGAGATAGAGGTAGACCGTACTACAATAATTATATAATGATCTTTTCAATATTTTAGAAAATAATAAAATTAAAACTACATACAGTATAAAAATATATAGAGAATACATAATAACATGAATTACCTTAATAAAGGTATGCTAATCATGTTCTTTCATCCCTAGCCCAAATTCACTTTTATTTGATATGAGATTGTTTATGTTTAGCAAATCCTGTCGAAAATCAAATTTCTTGTATGACTTCTTTTATAGTTCATTGCTTTTTTTCTTCGATAATAACCAAGGAAGGGCACTTATATAAATTTGGTCTCCATTTTTATTTGATCGAATGACATTTTTTAATGCATGGTGGATTCTTGAATGCCACTACAAATTTTGACAATTTTTTATTTGTCACACCTTCCATCCAATAATTTCCATAATATCTCTGTTATATTCTTTCCAATATGTATAGCATCAAAAGAATGCATGATTGGGAGGTGCTCATAGTATCGAAACCTACTAAATTGTCTAGGATAACATTTTAGTCCTTTTTAAAGATGTTCATTAATGCCTTGACAACCTTCACCACCATCAATTACATCATCAGTAAATAAAAGACAATATCAAAATATAAATTTTAAACAAAAACCATCAAATGGAATGACATTACCTCAATGATTTATTCTATTGTATTCCAAATTTCATAGGTGAGGTTTTATTCTTCATGGATTTGATGTAGTCTCTTGTTTCCCATTGAAAATATGTTTTTCGATAATACAATAATTATGATTTATGTGGAGAAAATTCCTATACTCATCAAAAACCTACTTTCCTAAACTTTTTGAATCACAAAATTTCATGTTTGGACCACAATCTATACATGCAAATTCTCCCTTTGTTTGAATACTTACAAGATCATGTATAATTAGATAAAATAGGTTAATTTCTATAGTTACAATTATCAGGCAAAAAATTAAATATACAACAAAAATGTGTTAACACTATAACATACACAAAATATGTGTTAACAATATAATATACCACTAAAATGTGTTAGCCTAGGGGCATCATGTATTGTCCATGCAAGCATTAAATGGAATTGAAATTATCTTTGTCCTATTGGTCTAGAGATGTCATACATAGTGACCCCATTCCATAACTCCAACAACTCGTCGATAAGGGGCTTAATATATACATTCATATCTTTAACTTGGTACTTACCTAGTTGAATGAACAGAAACATTAAATAATTATAATGACCTTTTGATGTGGTATTTATAAATAAATTTAGATGACTATTAAATAAAAAAATGTCTAGAACAATCATTTCCAACATTATGTGCTCCCTCTTTATGGACATCAAAGGAGGAATGTTATTTTTCATAACAAAAATATACCACACCGAGTAAACAGATCTCATCTCTCCAAATGAATTGACACTGACCATTGCCAATGAAATCTTTAGATTACAAGGTTCTTCTATAAAGTGTGGCCAAGTTTCCTCCATGTCCTTAAATGCATAACCATCAATAGGCATTCGCATAATGTCTTCTCGACTTCTATTGTGTGCATGGTAATCTATAAATTGTGCCAAGGTAGTGCACCTGAATAATCATTGTAGATGTGGAATAATGGGAATATACCAAAGAACCTTGCGAGGCACCTTTCCTGTTATTTTATCTGATCGATATCTACTAATATGAAAATCAGGGCATTCTATTGCAAATTCATGTTGTTTACGATATTTAATATGATCATTGAGACATGCATGTACTGTTTGATACTCCATTAAACTATCTTTCATAGTGGTAGATAATTCTTAGTACGAGTGAGGAAGAATGTTTGATGGTGGTAACAAACACTCATGTATCAACCTACGAAAAAAATATAATTTGTTAATATAAAGAATATTAATGGTACATGATTCACCCTTTGTTAAAAATAAGGAAATTACAACTAAAATAGATGAAAAAAGATGACATATATGGCATACCTTAACATACGTGAGATTTCAACGTTGGATAGGCCATTCATAACCTTGAATTTCACCAACAAAAATACAATAGAGAGAAGAGTTGTTGCGGAGCCTTTGTATAGGGTCTCATATTCCTTCTCAAGTATAGGTAAATCAAGGTCATCTTCATCATCATGATCAGTTACGCCAGTGCTATCATATTCAATCATGTTCTCTGGAACATGATCAGCTGTAACGATACCATCATATTCAATGGTTTTCTCTGTCGTAGGATCATCTTCTTCCATGGTATCATTATCTTCTCCTTCAATATTCAAACCTCCATGTTCCTCCACTTTGAAATTCACATTCTGTGGATTGTTATAGTTTATAACATGTAAATCAGGGTCGTTGACCTATATCAAAATGATGACCTTAAATTAATCATGACCATGATATCATCATTAATTTATTTCTTATGTATAGAGATTATTAAAATAATATATTGAAATACTTACCAATGGACAAAAATCAAGTCCCCCTTTAATGCTACCAAGATACCTACAATGTTTCTCATCATTTTTGATTAGAAGTATTTGAGTCTTTAAGCCCTTGCAATTCTTCAAGGGACAATAACATTTTGCATCACCTTTTCTTTTGAACTTAGACCACAATCTAGAAATTGTCTCCTTATTTGGTTATGGTTTCATATTGTCAGACATGGTCTTCCTATTAGTAATAACTGAGAGTGGGGGGGGCAGGGGTGAATCAGTGGCCTCAAACTTTATCCTTCAAACATAACCACCAATCTATAAAACTCAGATTATTAAGTCCCTACAAGATGCATACCATGAAATACTTATAATGATTAACAATCTGTCAGTGTTCTCTGTCAATCCTTATTCTTTCTTGATTATCGATAAGTAGTATAACTATTTACCGAAACTCATTTAATAAGTAGAGTATACTTATATATCTAGAATGAATTATGTAATCTTACAAAAAAGTAAAAAAATGAATCATACACACATAACATGGATTTTAACGTGGAAACCCTGTTAAGGGAAAAACTATTGGAATAGTCCCAAGGATAACTGAGAGGGGGGGGTGAATCAGTTATCAGTTAATTTAACTATTTTTTTTTTCTTAAATGCAATTTGATATAAAGTAAATGCACATTCAGATAACACAATAGAGTACTCAACAATTTTGGTTACAGGGAAACAAAATAGGTAAAAATCCTGGTGGGAATTAGCACCCACAAATAACTGCACTAGTTTACAATGATCCCTGTTAGAAAATCTTACAACCCTGTTAGGAGTTGATCTTTACAATGCAAGAAGTATAGAGACCTGGTTAAAGGTCAGACCCTGTTAGGATTTTTTTACAGATAACCCTGTTAAGGGTGAGGACTCACTGTCCAATAGCTCACTGCTAAGATGGTGAAGGCTACAACCTTCAGTACAATAGATATACACTATATCTGGTAAATGAAATTTTTGAGTAGACATGTTATCTTGATTAGTTCCAATGAATTGTAATCAACTTCTATTTCTTCACATAGATCTTCAACTTATTCTTTCTGACTTTCTGCTCTTCTTTCTCTTTTCTTTTTCACTTCATTTTCTTCACTTAACGAACATATTTGAACTGCTATATGTATCTTCACCAAAGATAAGGCCATGACGATATCTAGAAACACTTCATCAAATTCCTTGTTGGCTCAACTGATCATGCAATCAAGATTAAGATCACGCAACACAAACTGAATAGACACAACGCTACACAAAGTCGACTTCACCAAATTAACTCTAATATCAAGATTTTGTTGAAACATGTTTAGTGCCTTTAGATAATTATCTTTAACTCATAACTAAACATGAATACAAACATGAATATCCCAAAGATAGGGGCAACTCAAGAGATACTGTATTTACGTTGAATCGTAATAGATAAACTCTAGAAACTATAACTGCCATAACTGATTAATCATAACTCAGCTGTAACTGTATATCTGACTTGACGTGACTGCACATAGCATATAGAACATGTATACACCATGGAAACATATGATATCATCAACTCAAAGTGTCTTCATGTATACACCATGTATGCGTAGAAGAAAATCTCCAACAATCTCCCCCTTTGACATTGATGGAAACATATGATGTCATCAACTCAAAGTGTCTTCCTTATTTTTACAATATTCTTAATATCCTCATCAAAGGTTCCTCTTCACTACTGCTGCTCTGTATACTCCTCCAGATTATATGCTCCCCCTTACTAATAATCCCCCTTTGACAACAGTGACAAAGGGTGTTAAACACCATTAAGCACAGGTACTACTCCAGAAGTAGAGTAGTCAACCATTCATCAGTCACCAAGGACTGATGTTCTTGCTTCAAGTTCTAATCACACTCAGGAAAGGGAATTACTCCCAAATTCTCCCTGAGATACTCAAAAGTATCTGCTGATAGAGGCTTTGTAAATATATATGCTATTTGTTCTTTAGTGCTTACATAATCCATCTTTACTTCTTTGTCTACAACTTTTTCTCTTATGAAATGGTATTTGATCTCAATGTGTTTTATATTTGCATGCATCACATGGTTCTTTAACATATTGATAGTACTAGTGTTGTCACAGTGAATAAAAATAGGATAATCAATTTGAATACCAAAGTGCTTAATCATCTATTTGATCCAAACCATTGTTGAACAATTCAATACTACTGAAAAATACTCAGCTTCTGCTATTGACTGAGAGATACAATTCTTCTTTTTACTTGTCCAAGTGACCAAACTATCTCCAAGAAATACTGCTTCTCCTGATGTGCTCTTTCTGTCATCAACACAACCTGCCCAATCTGCATCTGTATACACATGAATTTGTATTTTTTCTGAGTTAGGATACCATAAACCATAGTCTATAGTTCCCTTTAGGTATCTGAATATTCTTTTTATTTCCATTAGATGATTTTTCTTGGGTTCAACTGAAAATCTTCAAACAATGCCAACTGCATTAGAAATGTCAGGTCTAGATTGAGTGAGATATATGAGTTTTCCAACCATAGACTTGTATAGGGTCTTGTCAACTACTTTGGAATCATCATCTTTAGAAATCTTACATCCTTTTATCATGGGAGTGCTTACTGGTTTGCAATCTTCCATCTTGAAGGTCTTCAATATCTCCTTCACATACTTAGACTGATTTATGAATATGCCTTTTTTAGTTTGTTTTACATTCAATCCAAGAAAGTATTTGATAGGTCCAATCATGCTCATTTCAAATTCACTTTTCATTTCTTTGGTGAATTCAGCTCTAAGTTTTTCATTACCTCCAAAGATAACGTCATCAACAAAAATAGAAACAAGTAGTAGTCCTTCATCTGTCTATCTTATAAATAAATTACATTCTGATGCTCCTTTTTTGAATCCTATCTTTGTTAAGTAACCATCAAGTCTCTCATACCACACTCTTGGGGCCTGTTTAAGTCCATAAAGTGCTTTCTTTAATCTTCATACCATGTCTAGTTTATCTAAAAGTTTGAATCCTTTAGGCTACTCTATGTAGACTTCTTCTTTCAAGTCACCATTCAGAAATGCTGACTTGACATTCACTTGATATACCTTAAAGTTCTTGAAGGTTGCATAGGCCAAAAACAACTTGATAGCTTCAATTCTACTCATAGGGACAAATATATTAGTGTATTCTATCCCTTCTCTCTATGCATATCCTTTGCATACTAATCTTTCTTTTTTCCTTACCACTGTGCCTTCTTCATTCATTTTGTTCCTGAATATCTACTTAGTTCCAATCACGTTCTTGTCATGAGGTTTAGGGACTAGTTCCCATGTTTCATTCTTGATTATTTGATCTCTTCTTTCATGGCACTTTTCCAATATGAATCTTTGCACGCATCTTCAACACTTAAGGGTTCAATCTATGAAAGTAAGCATACCTCTTCATTAGCGGTTGAACCTTTTTCTCTAGATCTTGTCGAGAATTTTGCACTTTGATCTCCAATGATATCTTCCTTAGAGTGGTATTTAGATGTGTATCTTGAATTCTTAGGAGTGATACTTTCATTTGTAATCTATGATTCTTCTTCACTTGGTTTAGGATTGTTACATGAAACATCAATATAGTCAAACATTTCTTCAATAACTGTGTCCTTATTGATGGGTCTGGGATCATCTTTGATTATAGGATCATAGTCATAATATATTTCTTGAATCATAAACTTCTCATCAATATTCACATGAGTACTTTCAATGATCTTCTTTAATCTTAGATTGAAACATCTATAGGCTTTTATTTTAGTAGATTAACCAAGAAAAATACCTTCATCACTTCTAGCATCAACTTACCAATGCTATCATCTCTCTTGATGTAGCACTTGCTTCCAAAGATTCTGAAGTATTTTAGAGTAGGTACAATACCAAACCAAAGTTTATAAGGTGTCTTTTCTACGCCTAGTCTCAATTGTATTCTATTGATAGTGTAAACTGCTGTATTGACTGCATCTCTCTAGTAGGTATGGGAAACCTTTCCTTAAATCATGATAGTGCATGATGTGTCAAGTATTATCCTATTCCTCCTTTCTGTAATCCCATTTTTCTGAGGGGTTTTGGGTGCACTTAACTGTCTTTTGATTCCATGTTCTTCATAGTAGTCATAAAATTGGTCAGAGGTGAATTCTCCTCCTCTATCACATCTCAAACATTTTATCTTTAATCCATATTCATTCTGAACCTTAGCTTTGAATACTTTGAACTTCTCAAAAGCTTCAGATTTTTCTTTTAAGAATGCAACCCACATCATCCTTGAGAAATCATCAACAAAAAAAATAAAATACCTTTCTCCGTAGTATGATCTCATTTGAGTAGGTCCGCATAGGTCTATATGTATCATATCTAATTTGTTTTCTACAGAGTTTTGTTTGCTCCTAAATGAGGTTCTCACATGCTTCCCCATCACACATTCCCTACACATGGTGTCAACTAGTCTTGCAATGCTAGGAAGGTCTCTTACTGCCTTTAAATTACTTATCTTGACTATGTTGTGAAAATTGATTTGCCATAGCTAGTTGTCATCTACTTTTGCAACAAAACAACTTACTTTTGAGTTGAGCTGAAAAAAATTACCTTTGGTATTTGAGCCTGATGCAATCATGTCTCCTTCTTTGTTGTTAATTATGCACTAGTTGTTTTTGAATTCCAACTGATATCCTTTATCAAGAAACTATCCAACACTTAGTAAGTTATGATGCAAACCATCAACATAGAGAACATCATCTGTCTTTTTCTTTCCATCTAGAGTGATAGAACCTCTGCCTCTGTCAAGGTGAGAATTTCAACTTCTTGAGTGGCAATCTCATAGATCTCAAATCCAACACACTGAAGATGTGTTATCATTTTGTTCTTCCAGTCAATATAGTTTTCTCTTTAAAACTTAGGACTCTCTTTCCTGAAGTATGCCATCTAATCTACCTTAAGCTATTAGGCTTTCTCTCCAAGGCACTTGGCTCTGATACTAATTGTTGGAATAGTCCCAAGGATAACTGAGAGGGGGGAGGGGGGTGAATCAGTTATCAGTCAATTTAATTTTTTTCTCTTTCTTAAATGCAATTTGATATAAAGTAAATGCACATTCAGATAACACAATAGAGTACTCAAAAATTTTGGTTACGTGGAAACCAAATAGGTCAAAACCCCTATGGGAATTAGCACCAACAAATAACTGCACTAGTTTATAATGATCCTTGTTAGAAGATCTTACAACCCTATTAGGATTTTATCTTTACAATGCAAGAAGTACAGAGACCTGGTTAAAGGTTGGACCCTGTTAGGAGTCTTTTACAGATAACCCTGTTAAGGGTGAGGACTCACTGTCCAATAGCTCACTACTAAGATGATGAAGGCTACAACCTTTAGTACAACAGATATACACTATATTTGGTAAATGAACTATTTGAGTAGACCTGCTGTCTTGATCAGTTCCAATGAATTGCAATCAACTTCTATTTCTTCACATAGATCTTCAACTTATTCTTTCTGACTTTCTGCTCTTCTTTCTCTTTTCTTTTTCACTTCATTTTCTTCACTTAACGAACATATATTTGAACTGCTATATGTATCTTCACCAAATATAAGGTCATGATGATATCAAGAAACACTTCATCAACATCCTTGTTAGCTCAACCAAGCATGCAATCAAGATTAAGACCGCGTGACACAAACTGAATAGACACGATGCTACACAAAGTCGACTTCACCAAATTAACTCTAACATCAAGATTCTATTGAAACACATTTAGCACCTTTGGATAATTATATTTAACTCATAACTAAACATGAATACAAAAATGCATATCCCAAAGATAGGCACAACTCAAGAGACATTGTATTTACATTGGCTCTTAACAGATAAACTCTAGAAACTGTAACTGCCATAACTGATTAATCATAACTCAACTGTAACTACATATTTGACTCAGTGTGAATGCACATAGCATCTACAACATGTATACACCATAAAAATAAACATGCATAGTACCAAAACATCTGTATTAATAATTGCATGTAGGATACCTATTATATATTATATGTTGTCATCAATGAAAAACATACAATCAATTATTTGTACAGAGGCAAATCTCCAACAAAAACCACTGGGACTGGTACCCCAAATTTTCACTCTTCTTAAGTGAGCCCTGTTAAGAGCCAACCTTGTTAAAGGTTACAAACACACTATTAGGTGTGACCTTGTTAGAGGATTTTACACATAGAGGTTGTCACTTAGTATCGGGCATCTAATGCTACCATCCTTGAATTAGCCTCTCTCTTAGACTGTCAATAGGCATTAGGCATATCCAATGCTACTTTCATGAATCAACCTTTTTGGCACTCCTTGGGATGTACCTAAATATGTAGAAGGCTGTTAAGTCCTACTTTGTTAAGAGACTTGATGCTTCAATGGTTAAGCTGAAACACTATGACCTATTTCTAATGCAACTTTGAATTGCATATATTTAGATCTATTTAAGTACATTACCTCTCTGATCAATGTATCAATTCAATTACTTTTGCTACATACTTTCTTCTTTGTGATGTTGTCCTCCATGTTCATTAGTGTCTGCAGAATTCCTTAGCTCTCCTTCACCTTGATTGATCAATACTGCATGAAGTAGTTCTTCATCAGTTTCTCTTTAACATCCTCTTTCTATTCACTCCCCTAATCCCCTTTTCATGCATTATGAAAATGAATTAAGCTTGTCTCTTATATAGAGATCATATTCATTTTTTCTTGATTCTTGATTTTTGGCGTGAAAAACAATACAACCAATTAGATTTAAAGCATAACTCCTAATTTGTCTCATAGATATCTTCTTGCCAACTGTAAAAATCAGCTTTAAATCAATCACATATCTCTAGTCAAATTTAAAAAAATAGACAACTAGTTAATTCCTTATTTAGCTCTACCAGCTAGATATTTTATCATTTTTTGAACTCTCTATTCCGTCGGTCACCTTTGTAGTTAGTTGTCGGTGACAGTTGACAGTTCTATCGGTGAGACTCTAGTTAGCTTCGTGATCTCTGTCTGTCAGGAAACACTATATTTTCTTCCATCGAGATACTCTTTGTTTTTCTTTTTGGGCATTCTATGGTTTTTCTATGTCGAGCAACACTGTGCTTCCAATTGTTGGGTAACACTATGACTATTCTTCTTTTCTTTTACCGATGGTGTGAACTCGGTTGGTGTTGTTTTTCACTAAGTGAATACTTGACTTTTATGTATTTTTGAAAGTATAACCTTGGTTCCTTTGGTTCTCTGAAGTCTTTGGCTTTATGTATATGACCGTACAGATGATATCAAGTTGACATCAATGAAAATACAATACAAATCATTAACTGATCTAATGCCTTGCATTATCTTCAACTTAATATTGTCAAACATTCAATCAGTTACAAGTTATCAATCTATCCCTTTGGCATTGATGGCAACATACTATATTATCACACTATACTATTTCTAATATAATATGAAATACATTAGTTGAGATTCATCAAACTATCAATCTTTAAATGGTTTGATAACTGATAAATTTCTGACCGTCAGTAGGCTCTGTTTTAGCTTAGATTTGATTCTTGCAGCTCTCTTTATTGTGATGTGTTGTATCCTCTCCTTGTGTCAATTTCTTTCCCTTGACTATTCTTTTCTTTTGATGTCTCTTTTTTTGTCTGCAATTCTTCCTTTGTATAATCTTTCCATACAATTTCTGTCCCTAAGAGTATAATCTCTCCCTGTTGGAGTAATGTGCTAATAGATACTTATTCTCCATTTTCCAGAAGGATGTGATAATATGGATACTTTATCTCCCTTTGACAACAATGCCAAACAAGTATTTTCAAATATCTGACATTCATGTCAAACTATCGTTTCTCTCCATCCATAATATATTCCTTGAATTTCCCTTATCCATTAGCAATTCAACAATAGGCTCTTGTACTTGGTGTTGATATATACATGTCTGTACATAGATGCATCTTTGAAGTTCATCTCTTTATTTGCATCAATCATGAATGATATTCTAATAATATGTAGGTTGATACAGCCTTCAGTCATTTTTCTGATTAGTAGACAAGGGTTTGACCCCTAGTCTCTTTCTCAAGTACTCAAATGCATCCTTGGGTAGTGGCTTGGTGAAGATATCGACTAATTGTTCTTTTCATTGCAGATACTCAAGTATCACCTATTTTTCCTTAACTTGTTCTCTCAAATAATGATACTTGATGGAAATATGCTTTTTTTTAGCATGCATGATTGGATTTTTTGAAATGTTAATTGCACTTGTATTATCAAAATAGATAATTACTGGTTCTAGGATCTTCATATGCATACCTTTGAGTAACTGTTTGATCCATACAATGTTTGAGAAATTTGCAGCAGTAGCAACATACTCTACTTCTGTAGTAGATTGTGAGATGCATCCTTGTTTCTTGCTTATCCATGTGACAAGTGTGTCACCCATAAAGAATGCTCCTCCAGTTGTGCTCTTCCAGTTATCAATATTTCTAGCCCAATCAGTGTCGGTAAAGACCTAAAGTTCAAATTTTCCTTCTCTTTTATACCATAAGCCATATTCCTCAGTATTCTTCAGATATCTTAAAATTCTTTTCACACCAGTCATATGTGATTCTCTGGGATTAGCAGAAAATTTAGCAACAATTCCCACAGCATGTGCAATATCTGGTCTAGTGTGTACAATATACATGAGTTTTCCAATCATTGATCTATACAAAGTCTGATTTACCTTTGTTGTATTTTCCTCCTTTGTCAACTTACATCCAGTAGCCATCGATGTTCCAACTGGTTTGGATTCTTCCATCTTGAATATTTTCAGGACCTCTTTAATGTATTTGGATTGTGTAATGAAAATACCTTCACATTGTTGCATGATCTGTAGAACAAGAAAGAAATTGATCTCTCCAAACATTGACATCTCAAACTCTTTGCTCATTTCATTAGCAAATGATTTGTATAGCATATCATTGCCTCCAAATATGATGTCATCAAGAAATATTTCAGCAATCAAAGTGTTAGCATCAGTATCTTCCTTCAAATAAAGATTACTATTTTCACTACTACTTACAAATCCAATACTTATAATATAGGAATAAATTCATTCATACAAGGCTCTAGGAAATTTTTTTAATCCATACAAGGCTTTCTGAAGTATACATACCATGTTTCTCTTGTCTGGATCTACAAACCCTTCTTGTTGTGCAATGTGTACCTCTTCTTCAAGAATTCCTTTTAGGAATGCAGACTTGACATCCATTTGATATACCTTGAATCCTTTATATGAAGCATAAGTAAGTAATATTCTCACTCCTTCTAGCCTAGCAATAGGTACAAAAGTGTCTCCATAGTCAATTCCTTCTTCTTGTGCATACCCCTTGCATAGTATTCTTGCTTTATTCCTTGTGACTTCTTTATTCTCATTCAGCTTATTACTGAATATCCATTTTGTACAGAAGACATTCTTTTCATCTGGTCTTGGCACAAGTGACCATGTTTTTTTTTTCTCAATCTGTTCAATCTCATCATTCATAGCACTTATCCATTCTTTATTATCAAGTGCAACATTGACAGATTTTGGCTCAAACTCACAAATTAAACAATTTGAGTTTAAAGACTTACATCTTGTTCTTGTACCAGCTTCCTTATCTCCTATGATCTGGATCTCTGGATGGTTCCTTCTTACATATCTTGCAAGTACAGGTTTAGCTCTTTGTCTATCAATTTGATCATCATTTTTTCCTTCATTCTATTCTTCATCAACTTGCACATTGTTTTGATCATTGTCCTGACCCTCGGTATTTTTAGCCAGACCATCGGTTGCAACATTTTTTGTTCTTGATTTAAGCACTATTGTAATGGATCTCTACATTGTTGGTAGGGTAGGGTTTTAGGTTTCTCATTGTAATTGAACTTATTGTAGTCCTCTGGTTCTTTAGTGTTTTCCTATCATTCTTCTCTACAAATTCATCTATCTTTACATTTGCACTCTCAATAATTTTGTCGGATGCTTTGTTTATACATTTATAAGCCTTGCTCTTGGTGGAATACCCTAGAAAAATTCCTTCATCAATCTTGGAGTCAATTTTTCCATTTCTATCATCTTTTAAAATATAATGTTGACTGCCAAAAATTTGAAAATAACTTACATTGGGTGTGTATCCAACCACAACTCATAAGGTGTCTTTTTGGTGTCTTTCTTCAATTGTACTCTATTCAATGTGTAAACTGCAGTACTGAAAACTTTCCTCTAGAAGATTTGGGTGATGCCTTTCTCTATCATCAGTGTCCTTGCACAGTCAACTATGGATCTGTTCCTTCTTTCAGCAATTCCATTCTGTTGTGGTGTCCTTGGTGCAGAGACCTGTCTTTCGATTCCATGCTCATTGCAAAAGTTAGTTAATTCATCTAATATAAATTTTCCTCCTCTATCTGATCTCAAACATTTAGATCCTTACCATTTTTTTTTCTACCATAGCCTTATACCATTTAAACATCTTAAATATTTATGAATTATCTTTTAGAAACATAATTGTCATCACTCTAGAGTAATCATCAATAAAGAGAATAAAATATTTATCTCCATGGTAACTCTTTGTCCTAATAGGTCCACATAAATCAGTATGGAATAATTCTAGAATTGCATCAGATGTATGGGTTTTTATTTTGAAACTAGACTTTGTCATTTTTCCTATTTGAAAATTCTTACACATGATATTGTCAGGCTTGGTCATCATTGGAAAGCCTCTGACAGTTCTCTTTTTGCTAATATTTATCATGTTGTCAAAGTTCACATGGCACAATATTTTGTGCCATAACCATATGTCTTCGTTCGTAGCAATCAAACAAGTGGAGTCAGTATCATTCAGATAGAATAAGTTACCTTTTTTCTGCTCACTAGTACCAATCAAATTTCCAGATTTGTTGAAGATCTTTGCCTTCTTATTTTCAAATGCCACTTTGTGACCTGAGTTATTCAACTAAGAAACACTCAATAGATTATAATTCAATCCATTTACCCAATAAGCATTCTCACACTTTATCTGGTTATTCAACATTATTGTTCCTCTACCTTCAACTGGACAAGGTGTGTCATTACCCATTCTTACTGAACCACCTTTGTAGTATTCAAAAGTCTCAAATTTTTGCTTATCACCAGTCATATGATGAGTGCAGCCACTATCTATGATCCACACATCATTTTTTCTAATTTTAGATATGAGAGTTGTTTCTACATACCTTTCTTCATCATCATCTTAATCATCTTTTACAGCCACAAAAACCATCTCGATGTCTTCATCAGATTCGGTGTCAGTATCATCATCTTTGCATTTTTCTAGGTTACTGACCTTCTTTCCTTTGTCCTTGTAGTCTCGGGTATCTCTTCTTTCTGATTGTTGATAGCCTCCATAATCACCTCTGTCAAACTTCTTCTCAAAAGATCTGTCATTACTTCTGTCATCTTTTCTTCTGTAGTACATCTTGCAACAAAGTATCCAATCTCTTTGCAATTTAAAAAAACAAGTGGTAATTTACCTTTGTATTTACCTTTGCCTCTCTACATTCTCCTGGCCATAAGTGCTTCAATTTCATCAAGATCATATTCTTCATTTTCACTATCACTATCTTTTCTCATAGTGTTTTTGTGACTTGATTTACTTATTCTCATAGAAGTTTTGAATGCAGACTCTACGTTTGGTAAGACACTATTATCAAAGTTATTCATCTAAATTGAAATCAATCTTCTAATTAAACTATCTAGAGTAACATTGCTATTTTCTACTATTCTCATTTCTTGAATGGAAGATACTCTAATAGAATAAGTAGGCAGTAAGGTTCTTAGAATTTTACTTACCACTGTATCTTCTTCTAGTACACCTCCAACTCCTTGGATAGAATTGACTACCTCTTTGATTATTGTGTTGTACTGAGTGATGTTTTCACCTTCTTTCATTTTGAGATCAACAAATTTTCTTCTAAGACTTTCTGCCTTGGCTCTCAATACATTTTTTTCATCACCATTTACAAGCTTCAATTTGTCCCACATCTTCTTTGTAGTTTTGCATTCTTTGACATCTTAAAATTCAACATAGAAGAGTGAGGAGGCAAGCTATATCATCATGTCATTGTGTTCATGCTTCTCTCTCATTTGTTCAACTATTGGTTCTCTTGTGGGAAACACATATTCATTTTCTAGGAATTGAGTAACATCATTACCAATACCTGATAAGTGGAGTCTTATCCTTCTCTACCATGAAGAAAAATTATCTTTGTCCAACTTGGGCACATCTCATATGTTCATCTTGTGATCTTTGGCTTAGGTCTTGAAACCTTCCTTCTAAGCACACAAGCTCTGATACCAATTGTTAGTAATAACTGAGAGGCGGGGGTTGAATCAGTGGCCTCAAAATTTATCCTTCAAACTTAACCACCAATCTATAAAGCTCAGATTATTAAGTCCCTACAAGATGCATGCCATAAAATACTTATAATGATTAACTGTCTATTGATGTTCTCTGTCAATCCTTATTCTTTCTTGATAAGTATCGATGAGTAGTATAACTATTAACTGAAACTCAGTAAATAAGCAGAGTATACCGATATATCTAGAATGAATTATGTAAGATACAAAATAGTAAAGAAATGAATCATATACACATAACACATGTATTTTAATGTGGAAACCCTTTTAAGGAAAAAACCACTGGGATCAGTACCCCAAATTTTCACTCTTCTAAAGTGAGCCTTGTTAAGAGCCAACCCTGTTAAAGGTTACAAACACACTGTTAGGTGTGACCTTGTTTGATGATTTTATACATAGAGGTTGTCACTTAGTATCAGGCATCTAATGCTGCCATCTTTGAATAAGCCTCTCTCTTAGAGTGCCAATAGGCATTGGGCATATCCAATGCTACTTTCATGAATAAACCTTTTTAGCATTCCTTGGGATGTACCTCAATATATAGAAGACTGTTAAGTCCTGCTCTATTAAGAGACTTGATGCTTCAATGGATAAAATGAAACACTATGACCTATTTCTAATGCAACTTTGAATTGTAGATTTTAATATTTATTTAAGTACATTACCTCTCTGATCAATGTATCAATTCAATTCTTTATGCTCCATACTTTCTTCTCTGTGATGTTGTGTTCACTGTTCATCAGTGTATGCAGAATTCCTTAGCTCTCCTTCAGCTTGATTGATTAGTACTACATGAAGTAGTTATCCATCAGTTTCTCTTCAGAATCCTCTTTCTATTCACTCCCCTTAATCCCCTTTTCATGAATTACAAAAATGAATTAACCTTGTCTCTTATATAGACATGATATTCATTGTTTCTTGATTCTTGATTCTTGATTCTTGGCGTGAAACACAATACAACCAATTAGATTTAAAGAATAGCTCATTATTTGTCTTGTAGATGTCTTCTTGCCAACTGTACAAATCAGATTTCAATCAATCACTTATCTCTAGTCGAATAAAAAAAAATAGACAACCAATTAAGTCCTTATTTAGCTCTGCCAGCAAGATATTTTGTCATTTTTTGAACTCTCTGTTCCATTGGTCACCTTTGTAGTTAGTTGTCGGTGACAACTGACAGTTTCGCATGTGAGAATCTAGTTAGCTTCGTGATCTCTATCCGTTTGGAAACACTATATTTTCTTCCCTTGGGATACTCTTTTCTTTGCTCGTCAGGCATTCTGTGGTTTTGCTTTGTCAAGCAATATTGTGCTTCCTATTGTTTGGTAACACTGTGACTATTCTTCTTTGCTTTTACCGATGGTGTGCACTCCATTGATGTTGTTTGTCATTAAGTGAATACTTGAATTTCATGTATTTTTGAAAGCATAACCTTGGTTCCTTTGGTTCTCTAAAGTCTTTGGCTTTATGTATATAACCGTACAGATGATATAAAGTTGACATCAATGAAAATACAATACAAATCATTAACTGATTCAATGCTTTGCATTATCTTCAACTTAACATTGTCAAACATTCAATTAGTTACATGTCATCACTTTCTTCACAAGAAAAAATTCATGTTATAATTAGACCAAAAATTATCTCATATACTCTAAATTAAGATATTAATGTTGTCATCCATCAAATATAAACAAACTAGAATTAGTAGTATCTAGTATAAAATCAAGTGTAAATATATTAAATGGATTTTGCCTACAAAGAATTGTACATTTAATATCATCACAATTCATATTTGATAGGAATGCTATGAATATTACTTGTTGAATTATATAATAATTCTCTAAAATTTTGAATGGATCCACACACTGCATATAGACTTCTCCAAATCCCACCATTATGGAGAACACTTCTATAGTCCTCCCAACACCCAATACACACAACACATTATCCAACTTGATCTACAAACAAAACTACTCGTTCATTGTTTCTTAAGATAGTTAACTTGCAACTTTAAAAGAAAAATATAAAAAGAGGTTAAGTGGGCTTGATTGGTCCAAAACAAAGAGCACGACTCATTGGAGCTACTATACATATGGGAAATAGGTGTGAAAAGGAAGCATTATGCATGGGTAGACATCTCAAGGTTGAGAGAGTAGAAACACAGAGATCAAGAGGTGAAGAGGGCATAGGGCCTCATGAAGACAAATATTCATCCAAGGTGAAGAGGAAGGCACTTCAAGAAAATGTAGGTGCATTTGATTATGTTTGTTTTGCAAGTACACCAATTCCAAGGGACATGGAAAAATTTGAAGCCTGAGAGTATGGTGCAGAGGCACAAGGGCTACAAGGGTCAGTAGAAAGACCTAAGGATGAGATCATGAAGGAAAGAGGATCTATATTGATTCTATAAGGTCATTAAAAGATTTATAATGTCTATTCAATCCATTTGGTGGTATTTAAAAATACTATATGAATGTAGTTGCCTAAATTGGCAAAGTAGCTGTAAAGGGTCACTATAAGGTCTAAAAGACCTTGGGGGTAGTATTATAGGTTGGGTTTATATTTTTTATTATTATTAAAGTGGTTTAAAATTAAGGAGGCTTGTAGTTTTCGAGTTGACAATTTTAGTTGTCAACTTGGCAACATTTTCAACTTTTTGTAATAAGTCTAATAGGAAAATAGTTGGTTCCTAAGTTTGGAAGTGGTTCAAAAAGTAGTTGGTAAAAATTTGGTATTTAAGAGACCTATTTACATTTTAAAAGGGATATAGAGCACATGTTGGTCAAAGAGAAAAATATATACAAGTTTCTAAGCAATAAAATGATGTTTTAATTCTGCATTTCTTAGATTTTCCAGAATACAGTCACTTTCTTTACATTGTATGACACCCTAATGTATTTATCTTGAATAGTTTGTACTCATGAGAGGTTTTCTAAATGTTTGGCTTCTCAAACTCAACATTTATTTGTTTCTATTAGACTCGTGGATAGACCATCAATGGGGAAATCCCCACATACTTCTCCTCGATCTAACTAGGAAGATAATATCTCCTAGAAAACAATACAAAAGTGGAAGAAGAATCTCAAATTTGTCTATGAATTTATACTAAAGTCAAGATTAGGTTAAATAGGGTTTGGTCCAGAATTTTTTAATTGGGATATTTAGGTTCTCTCCCATTTTGTATAATGTTTGCTTTCGATCAATATTTAGTTGCAATTACATCTACTTTCATTTAGGGAGGGCGTTGTTTACACTTGTGTTGTATTTTTTCCTTTCTCATGGGATTTATTTGTAATAGGTTTGGGACCCTTGTTTCCCATGTTTGCCTCATTTCTCATGGTAATTATCTCATTTTCCAATGGGGTACTTTATTGTACAATTCAAGCACTGAAAAATCCACTTTTATTGATTTGAAATTTTCATGTTTTCCAAAGTTATGGATGACTTCTTGATATGGTCTAGAGGGTAAACACTTTTCATAAAGATTTTGTATCATAATAATTTTCTAAATTAATAGCTATTATAATTCTATTATTGATTCAGAATTATATTTGTTCTCCATTTATGAGTTGTCGGTGGGTTTGCAGCACTATGTACTTATTTTGGATCTACGTGATGAATGCATATTGGTGTGTATTCATTTGTTGTTATTGTTTGTATATTTGATTTCAGTATAAAGAAGTGGTTGGTCATATAACTCATGGTTGTTGAAACTTGTTGAGTAATTGAATATTTACATTGGAAATGACATTCATTTGTTCACCTAACAGGTTATTCACTTGAAGATTTTTATTTGAGAGATAACTATATAATTTGGATCATGTATGATTAGTATTGGGACTAGATATGCATTTACCAGTAATTTATTTTTTCATGTTTTCCAAACTGTGTTTAGAAATGATGGTATAGATTTGTAGCTACCAAGTTTAATTCTTGATTTAGAATAAGATTCAGGTTACATTTGTGCACTATTAATGGATTTGTGTTATTAAGGATTTGTGTTATTGAGTGCTTGAGTGGGTAAGATATTGTCTCAGTGAATCAGGTGGTTTTCAAAATGTATCTCAATATTCAATTATTGTGTGATCTGATTGGAAACTGTGCATCTAGATGATGATTAGATGTTGGTTTACATACATTTGTTAAGTCTTTGTATATATAAATTCACATGGTGGTTGATGATATGTTTTGGCCTTCCTTGTTAAATTGGAAATGTTTTTAAGGTACTTATTTTAAGAGATCTACAAGGGTTTGCATTATGCATTCTTAAAATGTCCAAATAGCCTTCTTTGGAGGCTTGTATTTTGTGACCAGTTGACCATATTGATGCAACTTTGATTCATACTTTCATTCATTTCCAATATTTACTCTTTCATTTTCATGGTGTGGAGTCCATTGTGCAAGTGCTTGAGCTTACTATATAGTTACTAAAATCATTTTATCCCTTGATTCATTGTAAACAATTATATTAGAATGGAAAATAGAGGCATGAGGAATAAGAGATCAATCTTCTAGAGTTTTCTTCCCTTTTTAGGGTTTCCTCAAGCATAATCTTGTGCCTCAATCTTGTTGTGCAGTTGTTTGGCATTGTATATTTATGTTATGTGTGTCTTTACAATGCTGCAACTATTTTAAACATGAATTTTTATTTTTTTTCCACAATCTACCAATTGATAACCTCAAGCTTCTTGATTCAATTGTGTTTTTCTTTTTGCATCAACATTTCAGATCATACTCTATTATCAATCATTAGGATCAGAAGTGCAAGAAGAGAATATCAAATTTTATAATTGATAAGATAGCCATTAGACTTAGGAGATTAGTTGTTTGAAGGAATCTAATAGGATTGAATTGTGATTGTTAGGAATATATCTAAGACTGCATGGATCGGTCGCCCAAGCCCAAAATGGGCCTCCTCAGTCTATGTAAAACTTTAATGAAAAATTTTAGCTTAAATTTAGTTAATTGGTGAATCAATTTTTTTTTTAAATTCTAAAAAAAATATAATAAATAGGAATGTAGGTAATATAAAATGCCCTTCTTCTAAGTTTCTAGAACCTTCTATTTTTCAAAATTCAGCAGCTCCAAAATCAAATCCCTAGTGCTCTTCGTCATCAAAGTGAAGGCACTACTTTCCATGAAAAGATCACAACCGGAAGCCTAAATGTTCCCTCATTCACATACTCAAAATAATAAAGCCTTGATCTTATAATACTAGCATTTGTGATAATTCCATAGCCTCCAATCCCATGGGATGAGAATAGAGCACTGCAAGAAATGGATAATAAATAGAAGAAGAGGCATAAAATAATAAAAAACCCTACTATAAATCACCAATTCTTCTTCCCCTTACTTAAATTGTTTGATGTGTATAATCTAGGTGTAATTGGAAGTTTTGTTTTCATGTGGGGTTGTTGCTCTTGAAATGCTTCCAATTTTTGTGTTTACTTTGACAACTGCTATTGAAACTGCATGCAACCGTGGGGAATTTGAATTTGTTTAGAACATGCAAGTGAACCTCCATATCCATGTTTAGACTCTAGCAATTTCATTTTCTAGGTTTGTCATGCCAAATTCATATGAAAGCTATTTATCTCATACAAAACAAAGAAACTATACAAGGGTTTGAAATAGAAGTTGTAAAACCTTGGAAATCAACCAAGCTATTTGATCAATACTTACAGGTGGTGTCAATTCAACCACTACATGGCATTCATGCCCTCCTTTAGCTCTTCTTTTCTACATAACATAATGAATTGAAATGAAACTTTTTTTTTAAAGTTATGTCTCTATTCGTCTCAATTATGACAAAATGTCTTGGTCATCGTAATTTCGACCAATACAGGAATTGATTAAAGAAATCCAAAATTTCCTTCTATAATCCGACCAAGAAAAACCATTTTAATACTCTATCAGAAATGTTGGTAAAACATTAGGGTAAAATGTACTAATGTAGGTGATGAAATAAATTATGAGATTGTGGGAAAAATAGAGGAGCACACTTAGAAATAAGCTTATCTTGATTTTAAATAAAACTGAAGTGATAAAGGACTCATAGTTGAATTTAGGTGTCTATTAAGTTCCATATGAAGTTCTACTATGAAAACACACTAACATGGGTGGTAAATAGTGATGAAACTGTACACACATGATAGGTGCTTGAGTTTTACAATAGTACACATATTAGTAAATACAAACAAATGATTATTAATATCAAAAATTTATTACATCACTTAGGTGGTGGGGATTCACATTCTTAGTCAATAAAGTGGTGATACCATATACAAGATATAATAGTGACAACACTATAATGATCCAATTCATGATTTATTAAAAGAGGCTAGAATACCGAATAACATATGTTGAAATAAGAAAAAACTAGAATTTTTAAACTCTTATAACTAGCGGATGTTTGGTATTAGAAAATATTGATGAGTGATATAAGTACAAGATATTTTCCACAAAAAGTGAAATTTTTATATTGCTATTAGGATTCAACTGTGTATCTTTTGAGTTAATCTCATTGACCCATGTTTCATGAGTAGGGCTCGCAAGAACCCATCTCTCGTGAGATTGAATGAAACACTTAGCACTAAATGCATTCAGGTGATATTGACATGGGTGAAGAATTGGGCCTTCTGAGGAGGTAAACCATCATAGTATAACCCCATCTCAAGTGTACTTAACCATGAAGTTTCCTCCAAAGATAATCCTATTTAGTATCCAGGTGATGCTCACAAGAGTGAAGTACAGGGCCTTCTTGGGACATCACCCATCATACTATAATTATAACTCTTTGCATGGGTTACCTCCTAGGAATTATCAGTGCTTCACTCCTATGACCATAACCTAGATGTGATGAGTGATATGTGTTATATTCATTCTCATGGGAGATTGGTTCTTGTGAACCACTACTTATGAAACATGGCTCATGAAACTTGTTCATTGTCTCAGCAGGTTGCAGTGATCCTTGGTTGAGCTCAAATATTTTTGGTTGGGTTTGGGTTTACCTTATCCTGGGAGATGATTTTTATGGTGGCATGGGGTTTTCCTTGTTGTTTGATGTTGTGGTTTCCCATTGAGGATTCAGTGGTTTTTACTTCTTATTGAATCTTATCTGACTCTATTAATATTTTCTAGATTTTTTCTTTGAGTAGAGACTTTTTTAAATGGCAGCTTGTGGTGGTTCCCTATAGGTGGAGGTGAATTTTTGTAGAGATATCTTTCCTCAAGGCCAGGTGGTTGATGGAAATTTTTAAGGGGCCCGCTTGGCCTGTTTTGTTTTTTGGTTAAGGGTGTGTTATTTTGGTGCCCTAGTTTTTCTTTGTTTTTTGTTTAGGTATTTTTTTTGGTTTATGGCTTGGAATGCCCAATTTGGAGCCATAAGATTTTTTTTTCACTTTTGTTGGCTCCTCCTCCTGATCTTCGATGGTTTCTTCAGAATTATCCTTTAGAGATGGAGTGTCCTTCTATTAAGGTAGGGTTTCTCAATTTTATTGCAATTGGGGTTTTTCTTATCGTGTGACATCCTTCCTCTTCTATGACTCCAATAGAGGTGGGGGGATCTTCTATGGAGGTGAATATATGCTTTTTGGGAGATGTTTTTGGTTACCCTATGCAGTTTGACCTTGTTGCTGGTAGTTTGGAAGTGGGTGTGAACTAGTTGGTGGATTCCTTTAAGGAATGGTTCATCTTTGCTACACCTATTAAGGTGGATTCCTTCCCTATTGAGGTGTGGAGGACTTTTTTAGTGGAGATGGAGGCCCTTGGTGCAAGTGTTTGTGCTATCTTTGGCTAAATAGTTGCGGGTTCCATTTTAAAACCCTCTTTGTTGGTTTGGGGAGCCTATAAAAACCCTAGTGGATCCTTCTTAGCTAATATTACTTAGAAGGTTTTATCATGTAAGGAATTCTCTTTGAAGGTTATCTTTATGTCCATTTGTTTAAAGATTATGAGATCATTGTTAAAACCTAGGTCTTGAGCTAGTTCTCCTTTGTTATTTCTTTTGAGGTTGTTTGTAATGGTTAGGGTAGCCAGTAAAAACCCCTTCTCAGTTTATGGGTTCTTAGTAAAACCCATGGTTTTCTTTAATTAATGTTAGGGGAGCCTTGGAAAACCTTGTTCTATGACTATTTAGGCTTAGGTATGTTTCTTTGCAGCTGGTACTTTATTTGTTGATATCATTCTAGACTGTTGTTTCTGTGTTGTTGGGTAGCTGTTGTTCTATAATGTAATATGTCTTGTAGCTATTGGTGCTAGGTAGGTTTCAGATCCCTCTCAAAATCTAGTTGTTATTGGGTTTTAGGGCCTCATAAAAAAGATGTTTTCCCTTAATCAAAAACTTCTATGTTATAGATTTTCGTTCCTCTATTTGGCTTGGTGGGGTATATGATTTTTATTATGTAACATGGGGCTAAGAAGTATGTCAAATAATAGAAGATTTTAAATACAAAATATATTGGGTTTATTTATTTTGTGTAATTTGAATGTGTACTATTACCTTTGAATCCTTGAAGAGATATACTTTTATAGACACTCACATTAAGGCTCAAGTCAAGAAGAACCTATGTAGCACACACTCTTCACAAAGCCTAGAGAGGCATATACTTGGTTTAAAGAATTCTTGCATGACAATAATAAACTAAGAAACTCCACCTAAAACTCTAATCAAATACATAGAACTTTCTCATTAGACATGATAAACATTTTAATCTAGAAGTAGAATTTAAGGAGGAAAGACCAAACAAATTAGAGATCTAATTTGAGATTAACTTATCGTAATTGAATTTATTTAAATATATAAAAGAATGCAAACTACATATAAAATAATATATACATTAGAAAGAAACACCTAAAGCATGAGAGAACAACACTATAAAACAAAGCAATAAATGAAGCTAGGAAAACATACCATCTCTTCTTATACACATACTCGACCTAGAATTTGATGGTCTAAATAACTATTTTTCCACTTTTGAATTGTATATGAGGTAAAAGTATATTGGACCTTATGGATTGACAATGTATATTTTTTTAAAATTATATATATAGCACTTTAAATTATTAATAAACAGTAAAATATATTATAAATAATATATAGTGCTTTAATTTATAAAAGAAATATATGTTATTTTAGAATATTTAAGATAAAATATAAATTTATTTAGAATTATTTTAAACAATAACATATATTTAAGGCACAAGATTTTGATTTCTTTGTTGTTTTACCTGTTACATGCTTTATAGTCCAAAGTTGCTGATGTGAATGAGTCTATTTCTCTAGGGAACAACATGTTTATCTCCACCAGGGGCTATTTTTTAGAATTTATAATTTTCATCGAGCCCTATGCCCTCCCCTTGTTGTTGAAATTGCCCAAGCTATCCAGCAGCCTTTGTCACCTTCAGTCTCCCTCAACCAAGGTTTTCCCATGTCTTCGGGATCTATAGGTTGTTCCACCCTTGCTGCTAGCCACAAGTCTTCTGAAACCCACCCTACCCCTACCTCTTGGGTTGTGTCCAAACATGACATAACCCCAAAAACACTTCCCCATGACCCTCTAAAAGATGCAAAATATCTTCATTAACCTAGAATGCCCTCTAGATAGCAACTGACAACCCAGCACTACCTGCCGCTCCTCCCGCCTAGCTAAAGAAAAGGGCAAAAGAGCACTGAAATAATTGCTCGACTGGGCGGATGCTTCTATGCATTCTCCTAGCATGGAAGAGGATAATAATGGCTCTGATCAGGAGAAGAAAAAGGACACCCACACTACTGGAGCTAAAGAGGGTAAAGAGGACAATGACCACATTATTGATAAAGCCACTATTACTAAGGACACCAAAATTGTTACGGGCAGCGGCTTGGTGGGAAGGATTAAGTACCAGATTGCGAATCTGGAGGACACAGTGACCAAACATAACAAGGACTTGGTTAATACAAACAAGAGACTAGTTGATATCAGTAAATTTTCCCTCAAAGTCATGCATGCTTCCTCTACTACACTATGTTTGCTAAATGAGAAGGCTTCTGCTGGGAAGGAGTATGTGGAAGGTAACCGTGAGCTCTTCAAATTTCTGAATGAGTGGGCTGACCTGTTGTTGTCTAAGTGCTTATGGGATGGAAAATAACTCTGCTGCTGAACTAGGAAGGTGTTGTGAACTGTGGCACTACTGACTTCAAGCCCTATGTTTGGGCTAGTTTTTTAAATTTCAGTTATAAGTTTAATACTTTAAATATGGTTAATGACCTTGCGTCACATGGTTTATATTTTATGCTAGTTAAACTTGATACTATCCATTTGAGAGGTTTTGAGACTTTACATTCGCTCTGGTTTAGTTTTATCATTTTGGTTTTGATAGAGGTAGAAGGTTATTTGCTATAATGCTGCTCTCTAGACTGGATTAATATGATATTAATTCTGCTC
>MU225474.1:115710-149497 GCA_018584345.1 Thuja plicata | reverse complement strand
ATAACTTAGAGGGATATGCCCTTTAACTTGGAGATCATTGCATAGATCCAATGGCAGAGTAGCCTTCCTGCCACCTATGATACAATACACGATAACGACCAACACCTCCCAGCGGAACAAAAGCGCTTTGAAATCCTCAACGACAGGTAAAACTGAGAGTTTCCTGGAACATTATCATAACAGCACGTTCAATTACCCTCAACGCCACTAGTTAAACTTTTCACAAAACGAGAATTTCTTCCCCATTCGAAGCTTTTTGTGGAGGGTAGTTCTGGGCGACTTTTCCTTAAAAGGCTTCTTTTATGCGATTTATTGTATTTTCCAAGACAATATCATGCACGTCTTCCTTTTATAATAGATGTGGCATTTTTCAGACGAATCTGCTGTATTCAACTTGCAGTGAAATAGGCATTCTCGGCGTATACTCTAAGAAATATACATATATTTTATTTTTCGTGGGAACGGTTTGATGATCCTCAATAAAAGTTTCGTTGGATTTCGATTCTCAGAATGCATCCTCATAGGTTCTAGGACTAAACCCCGTACCTTCCTTTTTCTCTTTTTATAGACTTCATGGAAACTAAAGCGAAAACCATTTCTTATAGCTTCGAAAGACAAGAAATTTTGTGACATGAGCCAGAATAAGCACTGTGAAGCTCCAAATTACTTATGAATTTAACCGTTTAAGTTGATTCTTTCTTCTACGAATGATTGGTTGTTAATAAGCTATAATTATGTGGTAATTATCAAGTTGGGGCATTAGGTGTCAGTTGTGAATCTCCTCCAAGGGGTGAACTGCGATATAGTAATGAACATAATAGGCAAAGAGGCAATGAGAGAGTAGTCTTCGTGCTATCTCCGCGCAATACACAACGACAGACACCTCGCTGTGGAACGAAATTACTTTGAAATCCTCAATACATTTCTCTTATCCCACGTAAAACTGAAAGTTTCCTCGACCATGTCGAATCATCGACCATTTCAGAATTGTTGATGAAATGATCCGAAACCTCTTGTTAAAGTTTTCGCAAAGACAATTTCTTCCCGATTGGGAGCTTACTGTTGTGTGATTGTAGGTGCGTTTTCCTTAAAATGTTTCATTAATGTGATCTCTTGTCCTATGCAAGGCAATGTCATACACGTCTTCTTTTTATAACAGGTGAGGCAAGTGGGAGAGGAATTGAAGTTGCAATGAAATCGACATTCTCAACTTATACCCAAAGAAACCTGCATTGACTTTGTTTCGTGGTAAAGGTTTGATAATCCTCAATAAAACTATCGTTGGAATTTGATTCTAAGACTGCATCCTCATCACTTCTTGGACCAAGCCCCGTACTTTCCCTCTACTCTCGTGGAAATTAACGCTAAATCCTTTCTAATAGCTTCGAAAGACAAGATATTTTTGTGAGGGGAACCTGTATAAGTATACGCAGTATAAGGCTCCATGTTGCAGAATAATTAAACCGTTAAAGCTGGTTCTTTCTTCTCTGAATAATTGGAGCAAACGTTTGTTGTGATTATTCACCACAAATAACAAGTTGCATACTTGGTCATTGCAAAGCTATAATTAAAAGGTTGTAACATAGCGTACCAGTTGTGGATCATTAGCGCACATTTCTGTGATTTTTCTTCATGGCGCGAACTTCGAATACGATGAACAGGTCAGTGGTAAAGAGATTGACAATCCTCCTCTTTTTCGCTTTTTGTATTCTCTATGTATCTGGCAGGCGCAATCTCGATGCCCATTTTAAGGATAAGAATTACAATGCTGAGTTCACGCCAGGCGTGGATGAGATAAAGTCAGGGTGCGCATCATCACATCGGAGTTGCGAAGGCGATTTTCCAGAGAAAGGATGCTGTTCACACAAGAAGAAAGCATATAAATCGACGCCCTGATGCAGTTGTATCATAAGTGAAATATGGTCTTAGGAATATCTGTCAATTGGTATTGTAAAAGTGTATTTGATTTTCAGTTTGTTGCCAATAGTCTCCTGTTTGTTGTTAGCCAAATTTAGCCATTATTTGTGCAAATTCTTATCACGATTATAGAAAGATTGTTGGGATATTTGTGTCTCTATTTAATATCTTTGATCAATAATTGCTTTATAATTCAGGCAAGACTTTCTGCTGTTTTTCCATCTCTGCTCTTCAATATTTGATTGATCTTGCTCTTCTGCCTCATATTTTCCTTAATAGATGCATAATTTTCTGCAACGGACGGTAATATTTGGTTTTGTTTTCTCTTCTCTGTTTGGGAAATAATTAAATAAATGATTTTCCCCTTTCTGTTTAGGGCCTGAGGATCCGTGGTTAAATATTAATGGTTCATGTTCATCAATCAAATTCTTTTGTTTTACCAAAGGCTTCTTTCAATTATTTCAAAAAAAGAATTAAACCATTCAATTTTTAATCGTATATTGAAGAAAAACTAAAACTATTGGTGATCAAATATCAATTGTTTCTATTAATTAATCAAAATCTATTGTTGTATCTAAAGCTTCTGTCTAATATTTCAAACCATAAACATTTTCATTTTAAATTACATATATATTAATTAATATTAGTTTCTATTATTTTAAAAAAAAAATTCTAGTAAGAAGGTATCCCTGCGACCCAATCTATTATTTAAAAATAATAAAAGATAATTTTATGAAAAATGCTGATTGTAAATTATTGTATATTTTCTTTATAATTCATATACATAAACATATAATAATTTTTATTATTAAATATAAAATCTTAAAGAAGAGTATTAATAAATATTGGAGATAAAATTTATCACAATTAAGAATTGTTATGCGGGTATGAAAAAGCTAAATGTTTTATTAGAGTAAGGATTAAGAGTTATTAATTTATTTTGAAGGTGCGCAAAAACTAAAGAGTTCATAAGAGTGGCTAATTAAGAGATCATTTTATTTTGAGAGATCAATTAAAGCAGAAGAACCCTTAACATGTAGCAACAATAAGGTATCACCCTTAACATGTAGAAACAATAAGGTAGAGTAAGGCCCTAACCTTTTTACATACAAGCCATCAAGGAAGGTATCTCACAAGTAGTGAGACAACACAAAAACTAGACACTATCAAGAATTAGAGTGTCAATCGATAGAACTTAAGAGAAATGACACTAAACAATAGCATCAGACACTGAATTAGTAATCCATCTCTAATATAGCATCACTTAACAATAAAACATTAAAAAACCCAAAAGAATGTTTATTATTGTTGAAAAGATCCCACAATGCTTAGTTGATGGTGTAGCATGTTCTTGACAAAATTAAGTGCCAATATGATATACAAGAGGGTAAGGTCATGACACCATTATGACCCAATTTATTATTTTATAAAAAATTTTACAAGGCTAGATAATCCAACATGCTTCGATAAAAATTAATTGACTCATTTTTTTATATATTCTGAAATAGATAATCCAACTATGGACTCCAAATAAAAGACGATAAAAATAAAAACTAAAAATGATCAAATGAAAGAACATGCCTCGCCACGTAATGTGAATTTACTTTTTCATGTAAATAGAGCCATGTTAGATATTGGATTTCACTCTACTGCTTAGTAACATTTCAACAAAATTACATTCATCCATCGAGTTTGACCGGAAAAAAATAAATCAGACTATGTAATAGCTCTGCAACGACAGAGAAATGGAGGGGAAATTATTGAAAGCGTTTGGGACATGAGCAGTCACCGTTTAATTGGAGAACACGGATAACGTGCATATAGTGAGAAGCTCGCTGCTTTCACTGCAACTTCATGGAAGCAAATGCTGATTACTGCTTCCCGCGTAATTTCGTACATAAATAATGCAATATCTCATAGAAAGACAATACACGTGTAAAAGAAACTCTGAAAGATGAAAAATAGACAGTATCAACCTTCAAATTCCAGAAAAAAATATATGTTTCGAATCAGTTCATTAAATTTCAGACATCCATCCCAGCTATAGTAATGCAAATTTAGTAAAGGACGTTTTCTTTCCCCTTTACACTAGTAATTGTTGTTACTCTATGTGTTCTAAATGTTTAATATTCGATTCTTATCTTTTTGGAATATATGGTACTCGAAAAGAAATTCGTAACATATAGGGGATAACACTTTTATCGAAGTGTATTGCTAGAAGCATCTACTCAATTGGAAGACCATGGAAAAAATAAATGTAGTTAATGATTCGAAAGCACCTCAAACTATAAGAGGCTCTCTTGCCACCACTAATTAACTAGAGTTTTGGTAGGGAATTGGGTTTTAACTACACAGGGTGATAGAGATTCGGATTTATTTAATATGATAGCAAACGTAAAGTTGGAAAATGAGAATTCTCATGCTTTTATTGGGCTTGAGCAGATAAGGAATTTTACTTGTTAAAATATTTGATTAAATCATTATCATTTTAAAAAATGTTGTTGTGTGTTTGTCTATCTCTCTATCTATATCATTAAAAATATTCTGACAAATTTTGTTTGCTTTCTTTAGTTTATAAATATATAGAAAATTTAATCACATTCAGGGAAGAGCAAGAGCAAGAAAAAAGATTTCTAAAGGAGAATCTAAATATTAGTTTATAAAAATCATTTAATTAGCACTTGCATGTTTGAGGGGTGTAAGGGTTATGTCCATATTTTTATCCATTTTCAATAACGTCATTGTATTGTTGATATCAAAAGTTTGGTTATAATTTTTTTAAATATAGTAGAACATTTGATAGAATAATTCAATTTCTATTGTTTTATGCACCCAAAATAATTACATTTAGTTTGATGAGCCATTTCATTTAGGAAAAATTCCTCCATCTTCCGTATAATTATATACCTGTTATTTTGCATTTTATAGTACCTATCGAAGGTAAAAGTATGTTGAATACGAAGACCATTTAATGATTTCACTCTAGATATAGCTGCAAATCTCAGTCCTTGTCTCTCTATTTTGCCAATATCATTCGTTGTCGTTTGTAGCATGAGCCGTTGAGATTTGTTTATAGTAATAGCCCATGACGTGGTGAGTGGGAGTTGTCGTCGACTACCCAAGGTTACAAGCAGTATTTGTACACTTTTTGGATCTCCTTGGTTCCATGGTGGTCTGTTATAATTATCAAAGTGTACCACAACATACATGGGAACATCTGGTGGCTTAGAGTCTGGTTCGTAAAAAATGTCAATAACCTCACCAAGAGCTCCATTAACAAGTCCTGCCTCTATCCATATGTTCATTGTTAGCATAATGCATTGCCCTCTACAAAGGAGTAAATTCTTTTCAAGTTGTTCATCATTCATTAGATTACTACCTCCTCTCATAGAATTGAATGTTTTACTTATTGCGAGTAGGCAATTGAACGATTTTAACATTTTTCTATTATGTGGCTTTACTAACTCATTTATAGCAAATAGGTGCATAGAATTGCCAAATTCTTTGTTTTCATCTGTTGTTAAGCGTATGTTGTGCGAGTCATTACAAGACTCCAATCATGTTGTGTTGGGTTTGCATCTCATATATTCTATTGTAGTTGGCATAATTTTTCTTGTGTGCTACTCTCACCTTCTTATTGAAACATTGTTTGTAATGTAACAATTGTTGTGAACTAGTCCCATAGTAATTTGGCATTCGAGTCTGATGTGTAAACTAGGGTGTCCATAACAGGTGGTAGTTGTGCTAGGTCACGACAAAATATTAGTGATTTTCTACCAAAATATACATGTTTCCGATGGGAGAAGGCCTGACGAAGTTGAGTATCAATTTTGAGAACTATCTTGGGGCCTATGAAGCTCATTTCATCAATCAAGATGTACTTGATGTGCTTCAATTCTTCTTGGAATGCTACTAATGCCTGACCCTTTAATGGCTGCATTTCTTGAATAGGAATTTTGAGCTTTGAATGTATTATTGATGCACGTATATTAAATGCAGCAACCCCTATGGGGGCTAGTATCAATAATTGCCCTTTTTGTTCGGGTGTCTTATGATTTGGTGCTTCTCTAATACAAGCAATCAAATAAGATTTTCCTGTACCTGTTGTTCCTTGAACAGTCATATGTAGTGGTTTTATGGGAGCAACACTTATTGTGGTCCTTAATTATTTGAAGCCCAAGCTTTTTCTCTGATTATAATGTGTAGCTAGGATTCTCATAACTTGTTAGTTTTGTTTCATTATAGCTACACATTTTTTCATTATTTATGAACTATGTAGCAATTTCATGTGAATGTGGTAGAATCATTATATTTTCTTATTTGTTGTTTGTATCAAACTCAGTCTTTCCAAGCATATCAAGCTCATGCAATGTCATAGTACTTGATAGTCCTATTTGCAAAAAATAACTTCCACTCATTGATGTCTAATGTGTCGCCTATGTTATTATTGATTGTATTTTCCTGTTCATTTATGTCTTCTTCTTCAGAGGTTATTTCCTTATCAATGATGCGATTCACATGCCACACATCACACCATGTTGCATTCATTTGTGTCCAATTTGTGATTATTAGTTTTTTTGTTATCCCTATCTCTATTTCTATATTATAGAAATGCTTATACAATAGTAATTCACTCCAGAAAAATGTATCAAAGTGTTCTGAAGGGGGCTCTGGGATGTTGTAGAACTTTGGGTAAACACTGACAATGACCTTTACTTTTCAATCCTTCCATTTGCATCCTTTGTGGTTTGCAGCATATGAATAAGATCTTGCATATTCAAGTAGTGTAACTGTCTCTAGTTCTGAAGGACAGCGTATGTAAGAATGGAGGTAGCTAAGATGAATCTCGTTATTTCCTAGTGATTTAATTATTTGATGAAGTACTTTTTGTCCAACATTCAAAGAGATAAAAATCTGGCTACAAACAACCAGTGGTAGTTTTTGTAGCATGTGGCATGCTTCTTGTGCTCCTCTATCACGTTCCACAATGACTTCAAACAAGAATTTTTTATATGCTATGAGGGATGGGTCATCTTCTTTTTGTATTCTCGATATTCTTGTTAGCATATCAGAACATATTTCAGATCATTTCTCTACTTTTGTTGCATACTTGGAAATCTATTTCAAGACAAGTTCTTGAGAGATAACAGGCTGGAAATCTATGTTGGCTCTTCAGATTGGAAGCATCTCTAGATTGTGTATATTTAATCTATTACCATTAATTGCAGGTTCATATTATTTCTTTTTGGTACTATGACATGACAATGTAGATATAATTTGTTCCTTCCATGGAGTTTTATATTTGCATGTTAACTACTTTCCCTTTTTGCATAGGCATGTACGCTTGGTACATTTAGTGTATATTTGGACCCGATTGAGGTCAACTCTTCATAATTATGAGCGAGGTTTGCAACTAAGATTCCATGTGTGTCTAGTAAGAAATGATCATCTAATGGAGATTGATATACTATGTTGTTCATAGGACATGCATCGTGTTCTTTCCTAGTACTGACATGCATATAAAATAATTTACTTGAATGTTCGACCTCAACATTGTTTTTCTAGTTAAGTGTATCCATGTTTGGTGCATTTTGGAGCCAAATGAATCGGTGTATATGTTCAGTCCCTTGATGTTTCCATTTTATTTTGTACCAACAATTTATTACACCAAGGATCTTCTCAATAACTTCTTCACAAAATATTGTGAACTGATGACGAAGATATAATGTTGTATTATGGGGATTATTAATTACATTATTAGAGCATTGTTTATTTGTTTTCATTCTCATTGCCATGTCATCTGATAATAATTTTTGTAGATCTGGTCATTTCATATCTGCAACACTTGATGTGAAGAAGAGGGTAGGTGATCTAATCTGGTTGATCATATATGTTAGTTCAATACACTGCTTATTCCAGTATGCCCTTGTCCCTTGCAGTGAAGATCCAAAATGCATAAGTCCTTCAGCTAATTGCATATCTAGGAGCTATTTTAAATGTGTGCAAAGGTTTTCAATAGTTGTTGGTACATTTTCTTCTACATTTTTTTTAAATAAAATTGATGTGAGGCCATGACTACGATGTCACATCATAAGATTGTAAATAAAATATTAAAACCTTGGATGTCTTCTAAATCTTTGATCATGATACCTCATCACATGTAGGGAATATTCATCCATATGTTCTTCCTGTATTCGTGGTTTGATTGGTAATGAGATTCCATTGCGAAAGAGCATTGGAAATGCCATGTCCTGCAACCCTTTAGTGTTATATTCATTCACAAGGGACAGGTCTATTTTAGGCCAATCCATAATGTTTTCTGTAGTATCCGCTAGCTCCAATGCTCTCTTAATGAGGTCTAGTTCAAGATGTCAGCTTGGAAACTTAGGAATGAGTGAAGAATTTTGAACCAAAATTATCTCATAATTATCCACACTAGTGTCAAACTGATTATCTAGTATGGCCATGTCCTCTTCAATCATAACTATGTGTAACATGCTTGAAACATTTATTTTTTCTTCACGAAGCTGGACCTTATTTTCCGCACTCACAATGACATCATATTAGTATGGATCATATTTAACTTTATATTTTAATGCATCTCTTACATGACTCATTTTAACATAATAGTAATAAGTGTGCCCTTCTGTATGCACTCTTCCCAATATTAATATATCTATATCTTTGATTCTTTGTGGCAACACATTTACAATGGTTTTTATATCCTGTGGAAAGCTGATTGTATGTCCTCTATATTTACACTGGCCTCAAATAAAATGGCTAACTTATAATACTGGGTCTACTCTAGCGATAAGTATTTCTTCTACTTGGCTTAGTTTCTTAGTATGATTGATTTCTCGCCTGGGTCCATTTTGTTGAGTTCTGAAAATCTATGTATGCCATTTTCACTGGAACACCTTTTACAAGCAATAGTACTATTTTATGGTTGGACGTGCATGCCTTGATAGTGTTCCTTACATATGATACATATTTGTTGATGAGAAAGTGTCTAATCACTGTAAAAAAATCTTCATTTCTGTTATGAACTTAGGATCATCGTTGAATGGTGCATTTGGTTCTAAATGATTTTGGGTTTTTTGTTTCTGATGGTGCCACATTTTTCCCTCATGACACCTTGTACATCTTGTTACTTTTACTTCTTCTTTGTGATGAGCATAGTAGTTGCAGCTGCTCTCACAATGTTGTAACCTCTGGGCCTCTTGTTGTTCAAGTTTAATTTGTCTCTATTAAATTATGTTTTCCTCTCTATAGGCAGCTATCTCTTTTTTATGCTTGAGATTAATTTGTATTTTTTTTTTTTATCTGAGCACTTCTATCTCTTCTTTATTCTAAGCATAGTAAGCTTGGTTCCTTTCATAGTCTTAATGTACAATGACCTCTTGTTGATTTGATCTTTCTTATCATTTTCTAACATCAAGGTCCTCTATCTATAAACGTATTAAATTTTCTTTGTTAGTATATAATGTCAACTATAATGTGATGTTTGGAACTTTTAAAGAGTTACATTTAAATCATACTATAGTGAGAATATATAGGCCAATAATTATCACTAATATGTAATCATCATTATGAGTTAAATAACGTTCTTTGGATCCGCTTCCTTCAATTGCTACTTTAAAAATTGTGTTTGTGGCATGTTTCAAGAAATTTTAGTTGGATTTGGAACAAGAGTCATTTAATCTTATAATGTGATGTTTGGAATGTTTAAAGAGTTACATTTAAATCATACCATAGAAAGAATATGTAGGGCAATAAGTTTCAATAGTATGTAATCAATATTATGAGTTAAACAATGTTTTTTGGATCCATTTCCTTTAATGACAACTTCAAAAACTATGTGATATTTTTTAGGAATTTTTTTGATCTAATTGTTCCAAGTTTAGGAAAATAGATATAGCAAATTAAAAGGTTGATGTCAATATTTCTTTACTTGATTGTACCTGATTTTTGTAGACCGTCAGAATTTTCAATTATGAATGGTACTATAAGTGTATAGCAAGCTATCATAAAATGGCATGTATCGTGATATTTATTTTAAAGATGTATCTCTATCCCTCTCTATTTCTATATTCTTATATGTCTCTCTATAACTCACAAAATCTCCTTGTCTACCTCTCAATCCCTACCTTTATATCTTTATTACTCATATACATAGACACTCCTTTGTCCCTCCCTATTTCTATCTTATCTTACCCCTCTCTTTATCTTTCACCCCTCTACCTATATCCTATTTCCTCTATTTCTCTTTTATCTTCTTTATCTCTCTATCTATAATTTAATTATTAATGGTGCAATAAGTTCGTAGTAGGCTATCGTAAGTTGGCATTTTTTATGATATTTTATTTATACATAAAAAGTACACTACATACATATTCCAAAAAAATTGTACATTATTCATCTTGTTGTTGGTAGGATATGATCCATTGATTGATCTAACCATTAAAGTATACTTATACATTTAGCAGGCTATCGTAAGTTGACAGTTTTTTATGAAATTTTATTTATACTTGCAAAGTACACAACTTGTATATTCAAAAAAACATTTGTTCATTATTTCTCCCATTCTTGGTAGGATATGGTCTATTTATGGATATAAGTATCAAATTACACTTATAATTTCCTTTTTTTCTATATTGTGATATGATCTATTGGTTCTCCTGCTGAAGGGGTTGACCAACACACATCTCTTTAATTATTTCAAGTAATACACTACTTTATTCACTAAAATCAATTTGTGAAATGTTTGTAATAGTTTCTTTCACGGGCTCTTGATTATTATACACCTCTCTTTTACATGTTAATTTAAATAGGTATTTCTTGTGTTGTATACCTCTAATTGCCTATTCAGTACTCCTCTTAGTGTGGTTATCAAATTTTAATTTATGCAATATTTTTGCTGAGATTCCCATCAAATTTGTTGCAGCCTCATCGAATTGAATAGCTGAGATTGCACCTATGTGGTCCTATAATTTCAATTGAGATATGTACCTATAAGTGTACTTAGTAACTAGTAAGTTTCACTTTAGACAACACTAACTTTCATCATTATATTTTTCTACTCTTTTCTTGTTGTTCTTGCTATTGGAGTTGATAAAAACTATCAACCCACAGCTCCCAAGAATAACTTGCATGCAAAAAACTATCATAGAAAGAGAGAAGTAGAAGATATGGAGGCTAGAAACAAGAGATATGTGGAAGATGAAACATCCTCAATTGATTCATTAATAATGGAATGGAATTATAAAATAATTGATAATTACAAAGTGATCAATCCTAATAAAGGAGATCAAAACCCTAAGAAGGGTGGAGAACCCTAGCTTGCATGAATAATTGATAAACAATTAATTATTGCATGCCTAAAGTTTAGCTTAAGTGAACTAGAGATAAAAAAAAAGGTGACTTAATAATTAAATGAATATTGATTTTTAATTAATAAGTGAAAATGTGACTTAATAATTAAATCAATAATGATTAAATTAATAAGTGAAAATACCTTTTTACTCTAACACCCCCCTTAAGATATACTTAGGGAGAAGCTAAAAACCTAGAAACAACTAGTGAAAGCAGGAAATGGGTCTCGAAAACAAGGCCTGATCAAGTACCAAAGTATAAAAAAACTTTTTAAAGAGAAGAAACATCAGTGGGAAAAACCCTTCTCTAAAAAGAGATGAAGACTAGTGAAGGACTAAAGTAGCCTCCAACTAGAGAATGTCCCAGAAGAATAGGATCAAAGGAAGAACATGTAGAACACATCTGAAGCATGAAGCTGCAAACACTTTCAAAGAATAACTGTAGGAACCTCCACTATAATAGAACATGATTAGGTAGAGAAGATAGTAAACAAATTCTAAAGAGATGATTAATTGAAAATAGAAGGATGCCTCCAAAATAGGAATGAAAGAGTGAATAGATGGTAAATTATCCATCTCACCGAAATGTATAGGTACCCAGCCACTACATCCACCTAGTATGTAGGAACAAATAATGAATACATAGATCACTCCATCAAACCAAGGAAGCATTAGAACCAACAATAGATACCCCCCATAATGTTGATCATGGAGACGCATGATAGGTATACTAATTTAGACTACCACAAATAATTGAATGATGAAGAATGTACAACTACATATAAAGGATAGTTTCGTGGAAGGATCATTCTCTTGACACACATCATGAGGTTAATATCATGAAAGAAGCACTCATTTGACAAAGGTAGATGGCAATTAAAGAAAACATCAAACCCCCCGATGGAACTTTATAATATATTGTTACTACAATCAAGCACAAAATGTGCAGTATCCCAAGCATACATTAGATGACACTTTATTTAAGTGTGTTTGCAAAAAATGAAATGCGATAGAAATAGATGTCCATAATATCCAGGAATGAAAACAATTTGTAGAAACATGAAGAATAGCTAAAAAGAAGTCATCCCATGTACAAAAAATGATCGCAGGACCTAAAAGATCAAAGATATCCACAAGATTGCAAAAATGCAAAAAATTGAATAAAAAATACCTGGAGCATAATCTTGGTGTGAGACCCATGGAATAAGATAGAGAACTAAACCAGCTTTCAACCACCATGCGGAGGTTGAAAAATGAAGTCCGGATGAGTAAGATATGGCTCTCAGAGTGTAAAAAAGAATCCTGACTTTGATTGGAAAAAACCTTGCAAGATGGAAAAATCAGAAAACCAAACCTGGAAAATCAGGTTAGGCTCAAAACCAACTTTTGAAAGATTCTTTTTTTCCAAAAAATGATACTCTATGCTCAAGATATGAGAAAAAAACCACAAGGTGCTCATTATGAAAAAAGGCAAGTTGTATGATGGGTTGGTGGCCATCAAATTTAAATTAAATCTTATACCTATGAATGCTGACAACAATGACATAGAGATCGAGGCAGGGTGAAAAATGAGACATTTTTTTGTCGAAAATCATACCATGGTTGTGCATGCAAAAAAGAGGGCCCAGATTTCAAGTGTGTCCAAATTTGATGTGCCTTATATGAAAATAGGGGTTTTGGGGCATTCCTAACATGATCGTAAGGTCTATTCAAGTGCCCACAGTGCTTTTAAAAGATCTCCACCCCAAATCTACACAACTTTTCATAAATACCTCTCAAAAAGTTAGATCTAAAGGGCAAGACCAAAAAACTCTCATGAAGAGGATAGGGGCATGAAAGGGTGGAGCTCTAATACCATTTTGGAGTTGATAAAAATTATCAACCCATAGCTCCCAAGAATCACCTACGTGTAAACACGTGTCACAAAAAGAGAGAAGCAAAAGATATGGAGGCCAGAAACAAGAGATTTGTGGAAGAGGAAACATCCTCAATTGATTCAATGATAATGGAATAAAATTTAAAAAAATTGATAATTACAAAGTGATCAATCCTAATAAAGGAGATCAAAACCCTAATAAGGGTGGAGAAACCTAGGTTGCATGAATAATTAATAAAGAATTAATTATTGCATGCCTAAAGTTTAGCTTAAGTCAACTAGAGATAAAAAGGTGACTTAATAATTAAATCAATAATGATTTAATTAATAAGCGAAAATGTGACTTACTAATTAAATCAATAATTATTTAATTAATAAGTGAAAATATTTTTTTACTCTAAGACTTTCCATTTATTATCTTAGAGCATGTTGGGTAAAATAATTTCTCTTTTTTGAAGTATATCATTGTTTCTTTCAGTACGCATTCAAACTGTTGGGCTGACTGTGATCCATTCTTTTGTATCTCACTGATTGTCATCCATGTTGTCGACAGAGCTATGTCAACCAAGTAACTCAATGGTTTTTGGAGATTGCTAACATTTTCCTCATACTAATTCTTCATCTGTTTAGTTTCCTCCATGATAGGGTCTATTAACAAAGTTATTGTATTTGAGGTACTTATGACTTTCTCATTAAATTCAGATACATGCCCTATTTTTATAGTAATCATTGTGGTTTCTCAGAGGTAATAATTTTGCTGGAGATGCGCTCCTTCTCGCTTAGCTATTGCCCCCATACTATAATTTCAACAATAATAGGAGACATGTCTAGTAGCTTGATGGTACATCTAGGGACCTTTGTTCCATCTTTTCTTTTTATTGTTGAAGTTGCTTGTATGTAGACAACAACTTCAATAATATCAATGTCTGAGTTGTGTCTCTTGTTTATAATTTCATCAATTTGTGTAAAATTAAATCGATGTTTAGGGATAGAGGGATCATCCTCGGATGGGGTAACATTTGAATCCAATGTTAAAGTTATTTCCAAACCACTTTTGAGTTTGTTATAAAACCTATTAGCACTCTTCACCATTCCACGTGCTATAGTGTAGAAAAGTGTAAAATGTATATTACTATAGTGAATATCTACTATTTCATTAAAGTAGCTAACTAATGTCTCTATCCCTTCATTATCTATAACATCAAAATTAAAAACCTACCCATGTGTCCACTATCTTTGTGATAGTGGTGCATTTTCTCTTTCATAGTTAAACAAAATTTTATATGCCATCTTCACTGATATCAATTCAAGCTCTTGATAGGCATCAATGTGGTGGGTACTACATTAGATAGTTAATCTGTTTGTACACCAAACAAGATCTTTTGTTGAGGCACTATGTTAATTATAGTAGAGTTTCCTAATTTTGATTGCGAAGAAGGGAAACTTACTATATCTGGCATTTTTTCATCCACACATCCTACATCTAATGAATTTAGTTTCCCAAGTATAGCATGCTTTGTATGTATAATCTGTAAGCTCATAATTATAATCCACCTACTTATTTATAGCCCAAGTAGTTATAAGTGATAAAATTTAAAACATAAGAAGAGAATAGAAAAGTTCTCTAGGCGCATAATTATAAACCACCTACATATTTATAGTGCAAGTAGTTATGAGTGACAGATTTTAAAAAATGAGAAAAGAATATAAAAACTTTTAAAAAAGGTTAGAATGTTTTAATAACCGTATTTTTCTTGATTAGGAGCATCTATATGATGTCAAATGTATAATCGATCCAATCCTGATGTCTCGAGATGTTATATAGTGGTTATATTTCTTTGGTAATGTTTCTCTATGTTTTTAAATGTCATCAGATATGTCTAGTTTATATCGTAGAGATTATTCATGCTCATCTCAAAAAATTTCTATTGATAATATTTGTACTTGAGGAGCCAAGCCCATGTTACCATCATACAAAAGCTTGATTGCATTTATAGTGAGTTCTTCCAAAGTTTGAAGCTCGTCAGTATTTCTGCAAAAAATTTACAAGACCAATTTAATTATTCCTTGAGGAAAACAATATACCATAAAAAACTTTGGGCTTTTAGTAAAGTATCAGTTGAATTTTTCTTAAAATTTGGGATTTTGGGATATATTTAGTAAAGAATAAGATGTACATTTAAAATTTTGAGTTATAATATCCTATAGTCCAGCTATATACATCTAATTACTAAGTTTCTTAAGATAACATTCATTTGAGTGACACTACTTATTAAAATTTGGGATTGCAGACTATATTTCGTAAAGACATTGACTATTAGTCTTTCTATTACAAAAATTATAGATCATATAAGTAACATCAACTTTTGCAGTGTAAATTTGGTCGAGAATATACTTGCTAAATATTTTTCATGTATCATAAATTTAACCATGGATTCTTGACTCTTTCCACTCTAAAAAGTAGAGAGCATGTAAGTTGACTCTTTCTACTCGAAAAAGTGTAGAGAATATATGTAACACCAACTTTTGTAGTGTGAATTTGGTTGAGAAGGATATATACATTCAACCATTTTTTACAATGTACAATATATCAACTGTGTTGGAATAATGGAATGGTGTATACTGAGAGTGGATGGGTGAATGAGTACCCTTAAAATTTTTTATCAATTGACCCTTAGTAATATTTCCTTGCATTACCGACCATATTTCTTTTCTACCTTATACATGTAATATCATAACATAAAATTAATTGCATGTAAACATTCAACGAAATGTTCATGAAAAGTAGTTACACATGACACAAGAATTGGTAACATAGAAAAACCCAGTTAGAAGGTAAAAACTATGGTGGGGATGAAACCCACAAAGCTTCACTATCTGCAGAATGGAAGGTGCCGATCAAGGATACAAGTGTGATCACTTTTGATGATCTTATCTTGTTAGGAGTAACATTTTAGACTGGTTAGGTCTACTTGGTTAAGAGATTTTAACACCACTGTTTAGTGTGGACTTGGTTAAGAGATTTACAATAAGACTATTAAGTCCACCTTCTTAAAGGATTTCTTCTATTTGCTACAATTGTTAGAAAGTAGTCAAAAATACTTGTTGACCTGATGGTATGCAATCTTGAATTGCTGAATACATATCCATTTAGTACACAATATATGTATATTACCTATAGTGATTGATTAATACCTTTGTTCTGCTCGGTAGCCTTAAATCTTGTTCATAATAACTGAATTCTTCCTTTTGTGTCCTTCTACATGAAACTCTCTATTTGATCCATAGATGTCTGATGTGGCTAAAATAATCTTGTTCAGACTGATTACTACATCTATTTATAAAATGTATTGACCTAATTAGGTTTCACGCTTTACAATAAAATCTCTATGATCAAAGGTTTACAACTTGACCTTGATCTCCTAGTTTGCATGTTTACAATCAGTTAGAATTATTAAAACAATTACATATTCTTTACGTGTTCTTCAAGAAATGGTTTTACAGCTAAGAATAAAGCTAATTATAAAACTAAAGTGCTTTATCTGACGTGTATCTTAGATCCACTTTTCTTTGAAATAAAATTCTCTCTCGGTAGACTGGTGCTTGGTCTTCTCTATGGTCTATGCTCGATGATGTCTCTGAACTGTCTGTCGGTTTACTCTATAAATTGCGCTCTTAGTTTACTCTATAAACTTCCTATCGGTGATAGTTTGATTCCGGTGTTCACTGTGCTTGTCTATTTCGGTGACCATTGCACTTGTCTATTTGCTGTCACTCAGTGATCATGTAACCGACAGTTCAAAAACATTTTCCTTGTATACTAATGAAAAATTTGATCCTTTTGGATTATAAATCTCCCCGTTTGGCATTAGTATCAAAAACTAATATGTGCACACTGAAATGTTCAGTATCTACACCAAGTGTATACCTTGTCAATGAATCCCCCTATGTGCATGCCTTAATACGGTGTATGAACATGTTTCTCCTTTGTGTATTTCCTTCTTTGGACTTTGACTTGTTTTCCCCTTTTGAGATGTTTTATATATATATATATATATATTCCCCCTTTACATATATATTTCCCCCTTTATACATATAATTTCCCCCTTTTTTGAAAATAATGACAAAGGTGTAATATTTACAACTTGTCAAGTATGTGGGCATGGGATTTTTGAATGTCTTCCATTATGTTCTCCCATTTCTCTTGGAGCTATTCTAGGGTCATGTATTCCAATGTGAATCTGGTATGCATGTCATAAATACTTTCGGTAGCATACATCTTTGGGGTGGCAATCAATGCTTTTGTCGAACTCATATGTTTCAACAGTGGTGTGAGATTCGGGAGTAACATAGCTTGGAGCTCGGTTACCTCATCTCAAAATTTTCTTTCAACCTTTTAAAGCTCTATTCTCAACCTTTTTGACTCTACAATCTTCTCATAATTTAATTAGAATACATTTTCTTTGGTTGTGAGACCTTGTGCACTAGCCTTAAGATCTTCATCTATCTTTTATATCTTTTCTCTATGCATAGTGGTGAAATACTCTATTGTGCACAACTTTTGAATTAGTTTAACTACTTATGATAATATAGGTTCCATTTTAGTTTCTAATTCAAAAAGTTTTACCCTATTTTCTGCCACTTCTTGGTTGGTCTTCTCGATTAACTTATATTGACACTTCTCCTCAGCACATTCCACAATGACTTTTTTGCATCTACATTCTGTGATGTATTGGCATCAGTGAGTATTACTAATTGATTAAGTATTGGATCATTTTGATCAATTTTAGTGTTAGGTACTATCTGTAATAGTATTTCTTTTGTATTATTTAGGACTTGCAAGTACTTGTGCTCCTTCTTGAGCTTGTCCTGTATAGCCTTCCTCTTGCAAAGTTCACCATACTTGGTCAAGGAATCAGGATCCAGTGTTCGAGGATCACAGTCAGGTATGTCAATGATTTAATCAAGTGTGATGAGTTCTTTAATTTTATTCTTCTTCTTTGAAATAGTGCTGGAAGTAGGGGAATGTAGAACTATAGAAAGTTCTTTCTATGTTTCTTTTGATTTGGGTGACTATGTGGGAGGTGTTGTGCCTTTGGTATGCTGCTCGGTATTAACCTGTTGGTCTGTAGTAGATGTCTCTACATCAACCTTATATTTATCTTTAGCCTTTTCTTCCTTGGTGTTCTTTTTGATGGTATCAATTGGTTTCTCCTCTCCACTTGTATCTTTATTTTCCTAATTTGTATCCTTTTGTTTCCCTTGTTAATCACCTATCTCCATCAGTATGTCTGCATCAGGCTCAGGTGTCTTTTCCTTTTCTTTAGATATTATATTGATAGCTTGTATCAATAAGGGCATGTGATCTAGTATGTTTACCTGTGCAACATCCATTGTATCATTTTCCTTAGCTTTCTCAGCGGCATCATTTACATCTTCATCCTTCTTGGGATCATCATTAGAATCAATAATAGTTATATCTTTGATTGTGATTTCTATTGTATCCCCTAAAGATTGTAATATTTGAGGTACATCATCCATAGCCTTACTTGCCTATGTTGTCAAATCAACTGGATTGATGTCCTCAGTGTCATTAATGAAGCTATGTTATGGGCTCAGTGTGGCCTCCTTCTCTTTATAGTTAGGTTTCTCTATAAGAGCCAGTACCTGCTTGGGGGAATTGAATATTTCATTCCAAGTTTCAGCTCTTTCTTTGTCAAGCTCTTGTAATCAGTCCTCTAGTACTTTGTATCTTCTCATTTTAGCTGAAAATTTCTTTTAATGCTCTTTTTAATTGTTTCATCAATCTCTTCAACTGTTGACTTGGGTGACATGATTGTGACTAGTGATATTTCCCTTATCTATTTCTCTATAAGCAATGCATAAGTCCACCTTGCTGATATTTTGTCATTCAGCTCTTATGGCATTTGCTTGTTGAATTGTATTGGTACATACTTGTATGCAACCATTGCCTTAATTATAGCTTCTTCTATTTTAGTCTGATCTCTAGGAGACAAGGTTAACAATTGTCTAATCTTTTGGTGTGATATGATCCTAGTGTTGATTATTGACTCATCAACTTCATCAATTGTCTGAGGAACTTTGAGATTTTCATCTTGGAGTCCTTTTTCTTTCTCATCCTGTTAAGTATATTCCTTATCTTCTTTTCCTTAGATATATCTCCTTATTTGTCTCAGTGTTTTTTTCCTAGTTTGAGGCTTTCTCTTATAAGTCCTCACTGTACCTTTCTTTATCGGTGGTGATTCTTCTTCTTTTGTAGTCTGACTCCTAGTTCTTGATGTAGTAGTAGTTCTTGGTTTCTTTATTGGTGGTGCATCAGATTCAGTTGATTCAAAGTCACTCAATTTTTTATCTTCACTGACGGGTGACTATCCCTCTATGATATCTTGTTTCGATGCTTCATCATTTATAGATAGTTTCTTCTCAAGTGTTTTCACCATATTTGTTTTCTTTCTGTCAATTTTCTTCACTAATAGGCTTGCTTATATGTTCCAAATCTAGTGGTTGTAACCATGCTATTCTCGGTACAACTAGTTTGATTAAAGTGGTATTGGTGTCCACTATGAAAGATATGTCATCTTTATATTGTTCCACTAGTTGTGTAGGTAGTCTCATTCTCTTCTGCACTCTATCATTGAAAGTGGTGAAGTATGCATCCATGACTGATGTGAAATTATCCCATAGTGACTTAATGAATTTACTAATTTGTGGAGTTATTGGTCAGGTCATGTTCCAATTGACATTACTGATAGATGGGAAGAAATTATGAAACAAGAAAAATGTGCACATGAGGAGTGAACCGAACTTACATTAATTAGATTTGGCTGACCTAATTATCCTCATGTTCTCCTCTACTTGTTTTAGTAGCAGCTCAGATAAGTCTAGTTTTAGTCCTTTCTTCACAATCTTATAAGCAATGTCAACTCCTCATCAAGATATACTATTTAATTATCTAGCTTGGAATACGTTGTACCTAAGTACACATGCACCAAACTTCATCTCTAGGTCGGTGATTGAATTAACTTTCAAACCTCTGCCGTCCCATACTACACCTATTAAATTTTCAATCTCGGGGCAAGGAGGATTTCTTATGGCTTTAGCCTTGTCAGTTACTTGATAACCTGTTAATGTATGAATTACATCATTAGAGATTGGTTTTGGTTCATCCAACCACATTTTTTGGCCATGTACTTGGCTAAGTAATATATGAATCCACTCAGTCTTGAACTATTTCGAGAACATTAGGGCATTTGTTAGCCCTTTCACCTCAATGGGTTTTTGTTCATCTTTAAGGTTTCCATCTGTACAAATCTTCTTGCAAGCTTCTTCAACCTCAAGATATATGATCTCTACAATCTTGCTGTGGATATAAGAGAGGATATCTTCAACTAGCAAAACCCTAGGAGGGATGCTTGAGAATAATCTATGTTCATCAGTTTGTGAAGCAACCTTACAAAAAAATTTATACTTAGGCTCTTCACAGGTTGTGTTCTTGATCAGGTTGATGTTTTTGTCGTTTGTGTTCTTGATCTTTGTGACTCGCGAGATAGTTGTCATTGTTCATGAAATTAGGGCTTTTCTCCGTAATGAATTGTGAGCTCAGTAAGTCTTGGTACTTACGTGATCTTCTTTGTAGATGATAGGAATCTATTGGAGTCACCTTGAATTTTTTGTGAGTCAATATGCAAACTTGTCGCTTTCACTTTCTCTTCTTCACTCTGTTATTTTCTCATTTTCTCTTTGTGAGTAAATGAGCTCTTCGAAGCCCTATTTATAGAAAATGACCTAAGTGGCGTATTTAATGCTTTAGCTACCACTTGATGAGAAAGACACTCTGGTATCATACCAACTTCATCCTCGGTGATAATACAACCCTCGAGGTAATTGAGAATTTAGTTGCACTTTTCACATGTTCACCAACGATGGTCATTTTATATTGACAACTTAGTTTTTATTATGTATACCAAAAATGCTTGATATGTATTGAAGATGAGATTGGATTCACAAAATCATAACAATTAATACCATAGTGCATCTTCATTCATGCTAATTTCATGTATTATCTATGAATATTGGAACTGTTGTAAAGTATAGCTTTGTATAGTGCAGTTCCATACTAACTTGTTTTTCTTAGCTGGGGGTGGTGATATCACTAGATCTATTGGATGAGGTGTCACCAACTAGGTGCTTGGTCTAGCATCATCTTCTCTTGAAGCTTTCTTCCATGCTTGATTTTTCATTCTCCTGATATCTGCAATAGTGTTCCCACTAGAAAAAGTGCTTGACTGTGTCACTCGGTCTCTGTAGTCCTTGCTTAGATGATCGATGTTATGACAGTGTAAGCATGCCACTCTAGAGTTATTCCATTTACTAGATCTTTGTATCCATTTCCTCATGCAGTTTTTAGCAATGTGTCCATATCTACCACATCCTATGCAATTTACCCATGTGTTGTAATCCCAAACATATGAGTTACCGACTCTTCTCAGTTGATAAGAATTTTCATGTTCCTTAGGTTTCCATGCTTTCTTTTTGTTTTTCCTGCATTCATGAGATGTGTGCCCATGCATTTTCAAGAAGAACAATATTTTTCCATGTAGGATTCCTTCTTTGGTTTGTTCACCTTGGATCTGCATTCATGTCCTTTGTGTCCATGCTTGTTATAGTTATAACAATTACCTATGAATGTAGAAGTGGATTTAAGAATACCTTTAGCTTTGCTCCTGCAAATGTTTGATGTGTGGCCTTGTTTTCCATAGTGATTGCATGACTGCTTCTTTTTTCTTGGATTTGTGTAGACATATTTTTTATCATCTCGGTTTGATGATTCTCCATGCTCGATATACCCTACACCCGTACTCTTGTTGAGTATTCTTTGTCCATTCAAAAAATCATGTATTCTTTTTGTACTCTCTTTTTCTTTCTTGATCATATCATTATGTTATTGTTCAATCCTTACTTCATGCTTTAGCTTTTCATTTTCTTCTCTTATTTCACCAATAGCTTCCAATTTCCCATTGAGTTCTATGTTCACTTAGTTGGCCTCATGTCCCATAAGAACTATTGGATTTGTGATATCATGATGATGTTCAGTTAGTCTCTGTATCTCAATTTCTCTCGCTTGTATCTTCTCAATGATCTTCCTCCTATCATCAATAGTTAATGTTCTTTCTTGTTTAGCTTGTCTAGCATTATTCATTACATCAATTATTCTTACCATCTGTGTCTCTTGAGTGATTTATAGTACCTTTACTTGTTCTATCATATTTTGACTAATTTCATTAAGACTTGTAGTGCTTCCTTCAAATGTGTCTGATGTAGATCCCGATGACTCAAAAAAATCAGGAATCTCTTCTTCATGATAGTTTGTTTCATTGTAGAGAGATGCCATAACCTTTCTTTCATCTAATAGTTATCTCATCTAGATTCTTGCTTCTTTGTATTTCTCATAGAAGATCTGTATCTCCAACTTATGATTCACAATATTCTTATCAAGCTTATACATTTCCATTGTATGGCATTTTCTCTCAAGTGATTTAAAATTTTCCAAATAAGAGATCTAGCTTTGATACCAATTATTGGAATAATGGAATGGCATGTACTGAGAGGGGAGGGGTGAATCAGTACCCTTAAAATTTTTTATCAATTGACCATTAGCGATCTTTCCTTGCATTACCGACAATATTGCTTTTCTAACTTATGCATGTAATATCATAACAAAAACTTAATTGCATGTAAACATTCATGAAAAGTAGTTACACATGACACAAGAATTGGTAATGCAGAAAACTCCTGTTAGAAGGTAAAAACTATGGTGGGGATGAAACTCACAAAGCTTCACTATTTGTAGAATAGAAGGTGTCGGTTAAGGCTACAAGTGTGATCACTTTTGATGATCTTACCCTATTAGGAGTAACATTTTAGACTGCTTAGGTCTACTCCGTTAAGAGATTTTAAGAACACTGCTAAGTGTACACTTAGTTAAGAGATTTATAATAAGACTGTTAAGTCCACCTTCTTAAAGGATTTCTTTTATTTGCTACAATTGTTAGAGAGTAGTCAAAAATACTTGTTGACATGATGGTATGCAATCTTTAATTGTTGAATACAGATGTATTTAGTTCACAAGATATGTGTATCACCTATAGTGTTTGATTAACACCTCTATTCTTCTCGATAGCCTTGAATCTTGTTCTTCATAACTGAATTCTTCCTTTTGTGTCCTTCTGCATGAAACTCTTTGTCTGATCCATAGATGTTTTCTATGGCTACAATGATCATGTTCAGATTGATTACTACATCTATTTATCTAATATATTGACCTAATTAGGTTTCACCCTTTATAATAAAAACTCTATGATAAAAGGTTTAGAACTTGACCTTGTTCTCCTAGTTTGCATGTTTACAATCAGTTAGTCTAATTAAAACAATTGCATATGCTTTACTTGTTCCTCAAGAAATGGTTTTACAGCTAATCATAAAGCTAACTATAAAACTGAAGTGCTTTATCTGACGTGTATCAAAGATCCACTTTTCTCAGAAATATAACTGTCTCTCGGTAGACTGGTACTCGGTCTTCTCTGTAGTCTATGCTGGGTGATGTCTCTAAACTGTCTGTCAGTTTACTCTGTAAACTGTGCTCTCGGTTTACTTTGTAAATTGTCTATTGGTGATAGTATAATTTTGGTGTTCATTGTACTTGTCTGTTTTGGTCACCATTACACTTAAATTTTTCACTGACCATTGCACTTGTCTATTTGCTATCACCTAGTGATCATGTAACTGAAAATCCAAAATCTATTTCATTGTATAATAATGATAAATATGATCCTTTAGGATTATCACAACTGTGCACATCAAATGAGTGATGTGTGCATTCAAAATAGTGTATACATTTGGTCAAAAAAAAAAAATATATTCAATAGTTTGTGTTATAATGTAGAATAGATTAACTATATACAACTAATGAGTCATATCTATGTTGTTTATATTGAAGGTATTATATACATATGGTAAGTAATAGTTGAGTTATGTTAATATATTCTAGCATCACAAAATAATAATTAATACATACTACTCCATATTGTTTATTAATGCCACACTCAAGCTAAAAAGTCCTCGAAGGAGCGCTTGAGTTCTTTTGAATTCTCAACCCCACAGAATTCTATATAATGATATTCTCCTAGCATGTCATAATATGCATCCAATACAGAACAAGTTACATGATATTTGTCTTTTACATCATGGAACAAATGAGCTTATTGGTCTTCCATGTTCTGAATCTGTTTGCATTGTTTTTTTTTAAGCAAAAGTGGATATACCACTAATATATATTTATTAATTAAGGACTGGTTCGAGAGCTCTGCCAAGAAAGAACGAGAAAGAAAACTCGGCTTCATCACTCGATACAATGATATATAATACTAAATATTCCTATCTATTATAATGATGACGTAAGTCATAATAAAACCTATTTTGTAACCACTAGTAATGCTCAACAACTTAGTTCATTTACAAAGTTTAGTAGTGGCTAATCAAAACTATACCCTCAGAGCACCTCAAAATTTAACATTTGAAAAAGTTCACTAACCATGCTCAACAGCTAATTACATTACAATGATAATTTTTGGTTAGGGAACATTCCACCCTTGCATATTACAAAACTTTCTTGAAATGAATCCCACAAAAAACAAGTTTTGCAAAATTTGGAATTTGGGCACAAGACTGCATCATACCCTTTGAAACCCTAGTTCGCAGAGAAACTGTTTGAGGTGGGCATTAATTGTATTCTATAGATGCTTCGGTATTGACACATGGGTCTATTGAATCATCAAAAATAGACAAAATTGTAGAGCAACCCAGTCTATTATTCCTCCATGGGGTCAAATTCGTGAGGAGCTTGATCTGGTTGGGTGCGCAGGGACCATCCCCAATTATCTGAATTCCAGCCATCTTCATTGTGAGATTGAGATCTGACCCATCCTAATTCTTCATTATCTTGTGGCCATGCTTCAAATGTCTTCTCGCAAGTGGTTTGGAGACAATTCACGTCACATTGCAAGTGGTAGTGTATAGTATTGGCCAAAATTGGTGGTAAATTTGTTGCTTGCTCAATGGGTTCCTGTGCAAAGCTATTCCTATCAAGTAATTTTAGTAGCACTTCCACCTTCATGTAAATTTGTTCTCCCCAAGAAAAACTAAATGTGGCGCTTGTTGTTTGCATTGCATCCTTTAGTTGATGAATGTTCAATTCTTCTAGTGCCCTTTTTATGTTGTCGTATGTAACCATAACAGCATGACTCAAGAGAAGTGAATGTCTTGGAAATAACCCACCTACCAGTGCATGCCCTTTCCATAAGTCATATTTCTGCATAGCTTTATGAAGTTTTTTTTAATCCCAGAACATGGGAATGACAACATTCTAGGATAGCTTTACCAGTAATTCCACCGATTGCATTAAATCCATGGCGTTTGAAAAGAAAATGGAGACAAGCTATGAAGGATAAAGGAATTACTTTATGCGCGGCTCTATATTTTCATATCTAATAACCTTTTTAATTATAGACCTTATAGTTGCAGATTATGAAAGAAACATACCATCAAGCATCAAATCCTCAATGTGAAAAGGGAGAGCTTGTTCTTCATCCGGTGATGGGATGGAGATTCTATAATTCTTGGGAAGAATTTTGGCATGATGGGCAACACATTGACCGCATAGAGAATAATCCACATATTGCATTTCCATAGCCTCTCGTTTCTAATTTCCATAGAAATAACTTGCTTTGGTCTAATGCTGCTGGTTGAGGTTATTATATTGCACAGAGGGACAATTCGTGTGAAATGGCCTTTTAATTTTCCTATCAATGAAAATAAACCATGCATCCCCTGGCCATGTGAATAGTTTGGTGTTTTGACCTCCTCATTGTTTTATCATTAAATGAAGATGATTTCAGTGGTGCCTTTTAATTTCCACAGATCAGTGACATGATTGCTTCATAGTTTTTGTTCTACACTGCATTCTTCTTCCTACATGTTAATTTGTGGCATAATTATGTGACTTAGTTTGTTGTCATTACTATTGAGTAAGCTTCCTGTACTTATAATCCCCAATAGTGTGTGTTGAAATATTTTAACAGTGTCAATTTGGTATGATAAATCGTGTGATTTGTAGTAGCTTGCCACTCAACTATTTCAGTTTACTCCATCATTTCCACACTCCCATTCATAGTCTCTTATTTTAAGATAAAAATTTTATCTATGTTCACCGCCCTTTGCAAATCAGGCCATTGTCCTTCAATGTTGTTTCCATTTGTGTCCATTATTTCTATGCCATCATCCCATATTTGATAACATATCCACAACTATGTTTCCTTCCCTAAGAGTGTGTGAGATTGTTAAATTTGGAAATTTGTCTAACAAGCACCATATTTGTGTTAAAATGTATTCCAATTTCCAATTGTGTGATTTCCTTTTTACACAGGCATTGATTATTACCTGCGAGTCTCCTTCTACTTGTATGCTTTTGATCCCACAACGCTTTGCCAAGATAAGACCTACCAATATTGCATGTGCTTCTACATTGTTGATTGTCCTTGGAGGTAATTGAGATGCATTTGATGCTACTAGATTCCCCTTTGAGTCTCTGATGCAAGCACCCAGCCCTAATTTTCTAGGATTTCCCCGGGAGGCTCCATCGAAGTTCATTTTCATATTATGAAGCATTGGGGGTTGCCACCGGACAAGTGATCAGTCTACCTATCTAGAAGATTTATTTAAGTTTGCCCAGCCCATAGGAATACTTAGTTTGTTCCAATTGCTCAAAATTGAGATGTCCCATGTTGTCACAATAGGATTATAACCACATCTATATGTTCTTGCATTGACAACCTCTGATATTGACTTCTCTATATTTTGGAAAACTGTGTCCAGACTTGAGGTTTCATTTCTGAATATCCTTTTATTACGTTCCCACCATATTGACTAGATTATTAAAGATGGAGATATTAGCAAAAAGGGAATCATGATGTAATTCTGGCCAAGAGTCAAATAGATCCCACAATTTATCAGGTAGTGTTGTAAAATTACAAAGTTTGTTGAGCACAAATAACCAACATTGCTCTGCAAAGGTGCATTGTAACAACAAGTGATCACATTTTCAATGTGGTGTTTGCACAAGGGGCACTGAAAGGCTTGAGTGATGCGGTATTTTTCTAGCTGATCACTTGTAATTATTCTTGTGTTCAGTGCAAGCCATGAAAAGCACCCTGCTTTAGGTAGAGTAGCTTGATTCCAGCAGAAGTATTATGCTCGAGAGGGTTCCTTTTGACATTCCACCTGCTGCAAAATTTTGTAGCCTTCCTTAATAGAATATTTACCATCCTTTGCTGGAGCCCAAACTAACTTGTCTTCCTTATCTAAGCAATATTCTTGTCTCTCTATGAGTATGGTGCAAAGAAGATTAGTGTTTTGTCTTATGAGATGTAATTCTTCCAGGTCTTTCCGTTGGACTTTCTTTGAAAACTAGTCGACACCTAAGACAAAATATTTAAGATAAATTCCCTAATCATTTTCTATTGCAGTGATAATTTCTTGAGGAATAGTTGAGGGTAGAAGAATCGGTAGCCCATTCCAAGAATCCCTCCAAAGTTTTACATTTGAGCCATTATTGACTTCCCAAGTAACATAGTTGAAAATGACATCTCTGGAAGTCATCATGAAGTTCCAAATCACAGATCCTTTGGGTGACTCTAAAATTGTTAGGATACATGTTGGATTATCGCTATCAAGGTATTTTTTCTGCATGATTTGACGTCATTTGTTATTCAGTTTTTTGTACATCTGCCATACTAATTTTCCTCCAAATGCTTTATTTAGGGTGGTGAGATCATGTAGTCCTACCCCTCCAATTTTTGGACCTTTTTCCATATCTTTTAGTGAAATTAAAGGCATCTTTTTCTCCCTATTCATGTTCCCTATCCATAGGAATCCTTTATTTAATTTTTGTATTTGTTGTATGACTGATGATGGGGCTTTTAAAACAGCTAGGTTATAATTTGGAATTGCTGAAAGGACAGATTTAATGAGTAATATTCTGCCTGATAGTGAGAGCCACCTAGCTTTCCATACCAATGTTTTGTTCTTAATTCTTTCAATAACAAATGACCAATAAGATACTTTATTCGTTCCTACAAAGAACAGGATCCCGAGGTCATTTGAAGGTAGGATGTCCACTGAGAAGTCTAAGACTTGGACAATTTTGTTTGAGATGATTTGGTTAGTGTTAAATAGGTAAATTTGTGACTTATGTGCATTAATTTTCTGCCTGGAGAATGTTGTATATAGCTCAAGAACATACTTAATTTTTTGAGCTTCCTTGACTTCTAATTTTCCAAACAATAATGTATGATCTGTAAAAAGGGAGTGGGTGACTGAGATATCTGTGCCCCCAATTTTTGCTCCTCTCCATAGACCCATTGCATGTTGCCTCTTGATTGTTCTACTAAGTGCTTCTGCCATTAGAATGAAAAGAATGGGGGATATTGGATCCCCCTATCTGATTCCCTGAGTGGTTGAAAAGAAACCTATCGGGTTTCCATTTATGATGATTGAGAACCAGGCCCTAGAAATACATGCCCTTATCCATTTACACCACTACTGGGAAAAACCAAACTTGAGTAGGACTTGGAATAGAAATTCCCAACACACTCTGTCATAATCTTTCATCATGTCTAATTTGATGACAAAATTAGAAGACTAATCAGCTTGAATAGAATGGAGTACCTCATGGGCAACTAGAGCTACTTCCATGGTTTCTCATCCAGGAACAAAACCTCCTTGTTCTTGGGAGATAATTAATGGGATGAGGTTATGTAATCTCATGTAAATGGCTTTGGTAATGATTTTATAAACAGTGTTACAAAGTGAGATGGGCCAAAAATCTGCAAAAGATTTTGGATCTTTCTTCTTTGGTATAATAGCTATGTTGGTTGTGTTGAAATATTTTAGCATTTTCTTGCTTTTCCTTGATTCCTCTATCATTGTCAGTAGCTCCCAACCTAAAACATCCCATCATGCCTAAAAAAGAGTGGCGTATAACCATCCAGCCCTGGGGCTTTGTCAGGGGGAAGTGAGAAGACTACATTTTTGAGCTCTTGAATAGTGAAGGGGGCCATTAATGTTTGATTGTCTTGTTGTGTAACTATACACAGGATAGCAGAAAGAATTTTGTTAATTTGATCTTGTGATGGAGAAGGGGCTTGGACTGGAGCAAGTAGATCTTTGTAAAAATTTACCCCTTCACTCTAGATTTCTTGAGCATTTGTTAATGTCTTGCCTAATGATATTTCAATTATTGAAAAGATTTTTCTGGCTTCTCTTTTCTGCTTCGCTGAAGCATGAAAGAATTTTTTATTTTTTTCTCCTTCTCTAAGCCATAATTCCCAAGATTTTTGTCTCCAATATTCTTCCTCCTGAGAACACAACTCTTCCCATTCCTATTGGAGTTATTTTTTAGTATTGTATGTGTCATTGTCCATTACATGTTGTATAGTATGCTCATGTAATTGTGACAATTGTTGTTTAACCAAATATTTTTTCTAAAAGATGTTTTTAAAGAACTCTTGATTCCACTTTTTAATGTGGCTTTTAACATGTTTCAGCTTCATTGCTAGCTGATGGATTTTAGTTCCAACCATGTGTGGTGAGCTCACCCAGCATTGTTTAATCAAAGGCAAGAAGTGGGGGTGCCTGAGCCACATTTTATCAAATTTGAAGGAGGGTTTATGGTTGTCTGGAACCTGTGCATTATCTATGGATAGAAGTATTAGAAAGTGATCTAAACCTAGAAGTGAAAGGATATCTGATTGGAAGTGAACATTTTTTAACTTCCATTCTTGTGATACAAGGAATCTATCCAATCGACTAGCTATTTGTGCAAAATTTGCTCTCTTGTTTGTCCATGTAAACAAGCCTGAAGATGGGACCACATCCATCATATTATCGTCTGATAACAATGAAGAGACATCCTGAACTATTCTTAGGGGAGGGCATATACCACCTATATTTTTTGACATGTTAAGAATTGTGTTGAAATCTCCTCTGAGCATTGCATTTTGATCACTGTGATTCTGAATTTTGAGTGTTAATTGATTCCATAAATTTTTCTTGTCTTGTGTAGATGTAGGACCATAGATATTGAATAGGATTAATGAGAAGTCATAGCTTGTCACTTCTACCATTTGCCAATTATTTTCCTACCCAATCTTTTTAACATTAGCATTCTTGGGATTCCATAGGATAGCAAGACCTCCAAAACCCCGATACCTTGTTGGTGGAGGGATGACCAAGTTGCCCATTTTCCTATAGTCTTATCAAAATTTTCTTGGGATATCTTTGTTTCCTGAAGAAGAACTATGTCTGCATGATTAGAATCAATCATTTGTTTGATCCTATTTCTTTTGTAAGAGGCATTAATGCCTCTGACATTCCACGAGGCAATTTTGATTGTGGACAAGGAGAACCTCTCATCCTCCTTGTTATTCTCTTGATGGAAACAAATTTATCATCCAATGTGGATTGGATCCTTGCTTCTATTTCTTCTTTTGTTTTGGTGGTTTTTGGCTTTCTTCCTCTTGATCTTGGGGTCTTTAAAAGTTGGGTACATTGTGAAGGGGTTTGTTGAATTGAAAGAATGTTGTGTTGGAAAGAACCATTAGGAATATTAGAAGCTTCAATATCTGGAGATATTATTTATGTTTTATCGGCCTTTTCAATTAGATCATTCATGACCTTATCTTGAACCATCAACTCCATGTGATTCATCACCTCTAGGTATAGGTAGGAATCATCCAAGCTTTGGCAATTCATGGAGCAGTAAATTTTAGGAATTCTAGTATCTGGATGATTCTCCGCAAAGTCTAGGAAGGCATCTTTAGTGTACCCCAGTTCCCTGTGAATGGTGGGAAAGTTATGTTCCATAGGAAAATCATGAAGTTGAAGATTCTCCATCCAGTGAAGGTTATCCCGTGATTGAATGATGTGAGATATGGAATTCGGGATGTCCCATTCATTAATAAAGCCATTATTTGCAACATATAATGGCAGCTCCATTAACTCTATGTTTTCAGTAATGAATTCTGAGCTTATTGTTTCTTCTTCTATGGTGACTTTTTCAGACATCTCACAGCCTATTTCTAAAGACATGCATCTTGGCATTATCATAGTTTGATCCTCTATCCCATTGGTGAGAGCGAGGATAATATGAGATTCATAAAATGTTAACTGGTGCACAATGTCATTCACATATGATGTATTTGGTGCAGGGGAGTGAAACTCCAACAATCCCTGTGTATCAGTCTTGTAGTGGTATTCCCAGTTTAAATAAGCTTTGCAGAAAAAATGTGGCGAATCATTACAGAAATACTATCTTGCATATTTTTCTCGAGACATAATGCTTGGATATCTGCATTGTGGGAATCTACATTTTCTTGGGCCTCATATGTCATATGTTGTTTCCCTTTAGGGCTATGTCTGGAATTCCTATTCTGTTGAGCACATGTCGATGGGTCAAAGTTGTGATCCAGACATACAATAATGTTGTTTATCTATTCCTTTTGACATTCTCTATTGAGATGTCCAAGTCTGTGTTGCTAGCGGTGAGTTGTGACCAGATCATTTACCACAATGTTCTATATCCATTCACCCCATTTTGATGTGATTGCAATCTTCTGCTTGAAGTTTTTTTGTGTATCCATTAAAATGCAAACTCTGATATCTCGGTGAGGAGCCTTGAAAGGGATAAGATCATGTCTGAGGAAGATCCCCACCTTATTAGCTATGTGTTCTAAAATCTCTAGCTCTCTGTATTCTAATGGCGACAGGGGGAAGGAGAACCAATGTGGGAAAAAATGAGCAACTTTAGGCTCTAGCTTAAAATTAGGAATCCAGGGCATCGTGAAAAGACCCAATCCCTTATAGAACAAATCTTTGCATTTGTTGACCAAATATCTATCATTTTTAGTATGAAATATGGCAACAAAAAATTGATTTATAGGATCTATGTACAATATTTATTTTAACCCTTGAAAAGACTGCATTGCCCATTCTTTAATATCTAAAAACAACAAAGTGTTGGAATAGAGCTTACCTATGAATGCCAAATGTCAGAGTGTGCTGATAGGTATTTGCAGCATTTTTCTGGAAGGGTAATCGAAGCAATTCTAGGATCTGAATGTGGTAGCTCTTGAGAAGTCTTCTTTTGCCAGACTTGCTTGGATTTGTTTGGAATGAAGGGGGCTCGAGTTGATCAATCTATCATGAGTGGTGGGAGGTTAAACCCTACTGACAGGTCCTTTTTATTGTTGGGAATATCTTTCTTTTCGGCTGTCAGGGATGATGGAGGTGTACCTTCATAGATGTCAAAAATTGGCTACTTGCCTTTAAGTAGTGTTCTCATCTTGTGTCAATACCTTGTGTTGCCTGGAAGAGAGGGCTTCTATGTTTGAACATTTGAAAAAAAATTGTCCCGCTCAAAGCCCTTTCCCAAAGTTTGAGGGATATTTGCACAGGGTGGATTGGGATGATCGGCCATTGATGAAGATTCACCTAATTCAAATGATTGGAAGCCATCATGGTGCTTTTTTAAATTGGAAAATTGAAAGCGAGGGTTTACGAAAAATGGCTTGGCGGGCTGAACTATGGCTTTTCCATGGAAAATAGATCTGGCGTTGTTGCCAACCACATTTTTCTCTGCAAACATGGTCTTTGTAAAACCTGCATGCTAAGGAGTAAGGGTAGACCTTTTTCTTCTAGGTTGTACTATAGGTGTTGATCAAAAAAGGGTTTTAAGCTCAATAGGGGAGTCAAGATAAAAAACCTACATGTCGATGCTTACCCCTTGTGAAATCTTGACAGTCAACTTCTAGCTGACGTTGGTACTACTACTGTTGTCACTTTTGATGATTCTGTTGGTGTCGGTGTTGTTCATGCCATTTGCGGTGCTGTTGTGGTTGGTGTTGTTGCTGCTATTCACGGTACCATGCTGCCATTCCTCCTCTTCACTTGACTGAAATCTTATTAATACTGCATTTAGCAATACTGCATGTACCATTATCTGTTTCCATTGTTACTTAAGCTGTTGAACTATATTATTATAATTTTCTAAAATGATATTCAGAAGGTCCTCAAGATTATTTTTAATAAAGGGAGGTGAATCTACTAAAATAGAGTCGATGGATGATGTCAAGGACGTATTGTACTTTGGAAATGATGATAAGTCTTAAGATGAGCTACTTGGGATAGTAATTATATCTTGAGACTCTCTAGAAGCTATAATCTTGCCTAAGGTCACACCAATCAATAACATCTATTAATATGATGAATTAAAGTTGATAAAAGAGGCTAAATCATAATAAGATTTTCTATCGCATTGAAAAATAACTATTAAAGTCTATCAAAATATGTTCTTAAGAACCTATATTAATTTACCGAACTAATCATTAATACTCCAACAAATAAATTTTAAAAGGATGTTACCTAATTTAGATTTTAACTAAAATGAAACCTTCTTAAGCACCTAGATTCATTTCTTGACCTAATCATTAAT
>MU225474.1:59881-96404 GCA_018584345.1 Thuja plicata | reverse complement strand
ATTGGTGGTAAGATCCTAGTTTTTCATGTGTCCAATTGTTATATTTTTCCCATTGGAGGAAATGTACATACTATAATGTGGAAAATTATTTTAAACTAATGAGAAAGAAAACAGTTAATAGATCCCATGGAAGCTTTGTAAAGACTAGAGGCCATACTTGGATAGACTCCAATGAGTTGAAGTTTTTTTTCTTTGTAAATAATTGTTCATTTATTGTTCCATACTCTTACAAATTTGGTATTTTTGGCAGCTCTATATTTTTTGACTTTTTGAGGAAGAGTAATATAATTACATGCTCTTTTCTACAAATGTATTGTTGATGTTTTTATCTGTGGGAGTCTCCTTGTGGGACGATAACATAAAATACATAATTGGCCTTTGGCCTTATGTTTTTGAAGTCTATTGTTTATTAATATATATTTGTTAAAGTAGACTAAACAAAACAATGGCTACTATTTATAAATGATGTTGTTAATAGTCATTGGTTATTCAATTAACAAAGAGATGTTATTGAATGGATACGATCCATTCCAAGTGACTCTTCACTCGGGTATATATGATCCATTAGATATACAGAACCACAGCAATCTAATACATATCCAAAGATAATTATTCAGATACATACACAACGACCAGAATTTATAGCAGAAGATATTATATATATATCGCAGAGGATAATATATATATCTTTTAGAAGATAATATACTTATTGCAGAGGATGATACATTATTACAGAAGACAATAATAGTTCTCACAGCTTATATTACAAAGGACAATAAGAATCCCTTAACACAGAAATGAAATCTGTACCTGTTCAAAGCAGCTTGAGCGTCGAACACCAACACACAGCAGAAAGAGGATGGCAAACCCTAGCGTCGAACACCAACATGTAGCTGAAAGAGGTTGCCAAACCATAGCATCAAACACCAACACATAGCTAGAAGAGGAAGCCAAACCCTAGCGTCGAACACCAACACGCAGTAGAGAGAGTTGGAAATCACTGTTTCAAAAACATGGATATGTTAACTGCAAAAACGTGGATATCTGCGGACCCAACGAACATTAAAATGGGGTTTAAATCCAAAAATGTGGAGTTGCCCAGACCTGACAGGAAGATTAAATATGGTTTATTTGAGCACATAACCATGGATTCGAAAGTCATTCCACCTCCTGAGGTGGAATTGCGAAATCCATGTTTTCGGCAAAATGGGGTCATGCAAATCCACATTCCCATTCTCAAAAAGGGCATCCAAACAGGGAATTGCACCCCATAACCGGGTTATGGGTGGCATAACCCGGTTATGGGGTGCAACCAAACGGGCCCTTAATAATTAGAGCACACATCTATTTGGATTCTTCACAAGTTTGTGAATTGTGAATACGATGGATAGGTCAGCGGCTAAGAAATTGACAATCGTCCTCCTTTTCATGTTTTGTGTTGTCAATGTTTCTGTCAGGCGCAATATCAATGCCCACTTTGCGGATAAGAATTATAATGCTAAGCTCAACCCAAGCGTGGATGAGATACAGTCACAGTGTGCATCATCACATCATAGTTGTGGCGGCGATATTCTAGAGCATGAATGCTACCCACACAAGAAGAAGGCATATAAATCAAAAACCTGATTCAGTTATGTCAAAAATGAACTATGCTCTTAGGAATATGTTTCAATAGTCTTGAGTTTGTTCTGAATAGTCTTCAGTTTGGTGTAATTGTTGCTTGTTGTTTTCAGTTTGTTGTCAATAGTCTTCAGTTTGTTCTGTATAAAAAAACAATAATTGTTATTTGTACAAATTAATATCATTGATGAATAATTGATTAATATTTCAAGCGACACTTTCAACTGTATTTCCATCTCTGTTCTTCAATATCTATTTGATCTTGTTCTTCTGTCTCATATTTTCCTTAAAGATGCATTTTTTTCTCCCATGGACGTGTTGAGTTAAAGAAAGTACAGAATATAAATAAAAAATAGAATATGCAAGAAATAATAGACAAATAGAAAAAACAGAGATTTATAGTGGTTCATGTAAATGGACTACATCCACTCTACAAGTAGGGGAAATCTCTTTTATTCAAATACTTTACACTATTACAATGTACAACAACTCAAACTATATTAACTGTCTTATCAAAGAAGAATCATTTTTCTTTATGTGCTATCACAGCATAACTAGAGAATGAAAAATGATTTTAGAATACCAACAGCTATCAGTTACAAGAAAGAAATAATGATTGGGCTTCAAAGTCAGGTCAGAACCATTACAATCTCCTACTTGAAGTCCAATCAATGTTGCGAGAAGTGTTGCATAGAGATATCCCCCACTTGGATCATATGGCTATGTCGTCACAATGCCGAGAGAAGCTCTACAGAATTCAAACCTCTCCCGAGAGACAACCTTTGTTAATACATCTGCCAGAGTGACTTTGGTGTCAATTTTTACTAACTGTAATTTGCCTTCCTCAAGAGCATGGCAAATGAAATGATATCTAGTCTCTATATGCTTTGTGTGACTGTGGAAACCTGAATTTTTAGCCAAATGAATGGCACTATTACTATCACAAAACATAGTGAAAATAGATAGCTTACACCCCAGCTCTCGTGGTATTCATTGTAGCCATATCATCTCCTTGGCTCCATTAGTGAGAGCAACATATTCAGCCTCGGTAGAGGAAAGAGAGATACGCTATTTCGTATGAGAGGACCAACTGATCACTACACAAACAAAAGTGAACACATAACTAGTAGTAGATCTCCTCTTATGTAAATCTCCATCTATATCAGAATCAACATAATCGCAAATTTGAGTATCCTTAAAAATAAAATGTAAGACATAATCAGAGGTACCTTTCAAGTACTGGAGAATCCATTGAACTACTTGCCGTTGAGTTTATACTAGTTTACTCATAAAGTTGCTCACAACTCCCATGCAGTGATATCCGGATGAGTGTACACCATGGAATACATAAGCCTACCTACTGCATATGAGTAAGGAATACTATGTATTTCTTCTTCTTCTTCTTCTTCTTCTTCTTCTTCTTCTTCTTCTTCTTCTTCTTCTTCTTCTTCTTCTAGAGTAGAGGGACACATACCAGAAGCCAAATGAAAATGATAAGCCAATAGACTACAAATAGATTTGGCATATGTCATATACAATTTGTCAAAAAAATTTAAAATATAATTTTCTTGAGATAATCTGATTTCCCATTTTCCTCTACTTCTAATTATATACATCCCAAGAATCCTCTTCGCTGCCCCTAAATATTTCATGTCAAAACGAAGAGCCAAATACATCTTCAATTCACTGACAACCCAGAGACTATTATCGGCAACCAACATATCATCAACATTAAGTAAAAGAAAGAAAAACTCCCCATTGGGAAGTTGCTTGTAGTAAACACATGGATCAGATTCACAACTAACAAAATATTGCAGAGTCATGAAGCTATCAAAATTCAAATACCATTGTCTTGATGCTTTCTTAAGCCCTTACAAACTCCTCTTCAACCTGCAATATAGATGTTCTTGACCCTGTTTAACAAAACCTTCAGGTTGCTCCATATAAAGTTCCTCTTCAATAATCTGATGAAGAAATGTTGTTTTAACATCAAGTTGCTCAAGCTCGAGATCCCAAACAACTGCCATACCCAAAGCAAGATGAATTATTTGTATTTTCACAACTAGTGGAAAAATTTTGTTAAAATTTATGCCCTTTTGTTGAGCTAAGCCTTTCACCACCAATGTGGCCTTGTATTTTTTTCATCTGCGATCTTCTTCTTTCAATCGGTAAACCCACTTGTTTTTTAAATATTTTTGATGTGGATGAAGAAGGAAAAAGGACCAAGTCCCAAGTGTGATTTACTCTCAAAGACTCTAATTTTTCATTCATAGCATCCATCCAGTGCACCAAATTTCAATCATTACACGCCTATTTTAAGGTTTGAGGTGGTGCCTGATCAGAACATAAAGAAAATAAAATCTCATAATCATCAAATTTTCATGGAGGTTTTTTTTCCCTAGTAGACTTCCGAAAGTGAGAATCTTGTATAATTTATTGAGGTTGAATATCACCAGAAATGTGTTCATGACCCAAATTTTTTTCTTGTCAAAGTTGCTACTCATTGCCAATGCCATGTTCTTGTTCATATAAAATGATGATAGGCTCAGTAATTCCCTGCGACAAACAAAAGTGTAGAGGTTGCATTGGGAACAAAGAAATATCCCCTATTCTGGCCACCATGGGAAGAGTTTGACTAGACATCGATGAATAAGCTAACGAGTAGTAATTAGGAAGAGAAACAACATGCTCTATCCCTTGTGGCAAGATTGAATGTTGAGGTTGCGTGCGTGGGGTAGGACCAGGAGAAAACTCATCAATTCCATGTAGCATAGGAGAATGGGAAACATATGGTGGAAATAGGGAAGTACCCTCTATGCTAGAAAATGTGGGCATATTTATACCAAACATAGAAGTGTGGGAAGTAATAACAGGGGAAGCAGTTGTCATAAGTGGTTGTGTTGGAATGATGCAAGGAGAGAGTACAATATGAGTAGTGGGTTGAGAATTTTCTAAGGACATAAAAATTTTAGTAGAAGGGTGAAAGATAACCTGAGAAACCTTTTGAACATGTCTTCCATTGTCAAATAAATCAAAGTGAACATAATCATTTGAAGAAATATTTTGAGTTTGCAAACCTAAGAAAGTTTTCTCATTGAAGAAAACATCACGACTGTAAATGAATTTATGAGCAAGTGGATCCCACAAAAAAAAATGATTTTTTCCTCACCATACAACAAAAATATACATCTCTTTGATTTAAAATCCAATTTCTTTCTCTTCTCTTTTAGAATTTGAACATAACCATCACAGCCAAAAACATGCAAATGATTAAATGAAATTTTTTTCCCAAGCCACCTCTCTTCGAGAATGTCAAAATCAAGACAAGATGAAGGAACACAATTGATTAAATAAACAAATATGTTATATGCCTCTACCAAAAATTCTTTCCCCAAACCAGCATTGGAGAGCATACATGAAGCTCTTTCCAAAATAGTTTATTCAACCTCTAAGATACACCATTTTCTTGAGGTGTAAAGGGGGCTATTTTAATTCATTGAATACCATTATCTACACAAAATTTATCAAACTACGAAGAGAAAATCTCGCCACCATTATCTGTTAGTAGACATTTAATTTTCTTTCCAATCTAATTTTCAACCATAGCCTTGAAACTTTTAAATTTGGAAAATAGCTCTGATTTTTATTCATCATATAAATCTAGACTTTACAAGTGCAATCATCAAGATATGTAATAAAATAATTAGCACCATCGATGTAAGTTACCTTTGTAGGATTGAAAACATCAAACTGCACAAGCTCTAATGTAGATGATTTATTTTCATGACTTGTCCTCGGGAAATTGGTCCTATTTTATTTTCCATAAAGAGAATGTTCACATAACTCGAAATATATTGATTTTAGACTCAAAATTTGATCTTATTGAAGCATAACTTCAAGACCCTTCATACTCATGTGACCGAGCCTCTTATGCAAAAGTTTAGCATTACTATCCATAATAGACATGGCAGATCCCACTTCACCATTGTACTCTAATACATATAAAGTCCTTTAATTCTTTCCTTTGACCAAAACCAACAGAACGTTTGCTACTTTCCATGAATCTAAGGGGAAATTAACATTATAGACTTGCACATAAAGTTGTCTCATAGAAATAATATTTCATTTAAGAGTAGGAACATATCGCACATCTTTTAAAATTCATTTACTACCATTTTTTAGAGACAATTAAATGTCACCCTTTTCGAGAATGGCACACTCTTTGTTAACTCCAAGAAAAACTTTACCAAACATAACTTCTTGATAATTTGTGAATGCACTCTAATACAGAGTAGCATGGAACAAGGCTCCATAATCAAGTACCCATGAACTTGCATTCGTGTCACCATCTGCGAGAATGAAAAATCTATCATCTTTAATAGCTACAATATTTACTCCATCATTGATCACTTTATCTTGGGCCTTTTGTAATTCCAACATTGCTTTTTTATATGTCCCAGTTTACCACAAAAGCAACATGTACCATTTTTGTCTCTATATTTTGAAAGGTGTGTATATTTTTACCTTTCATTGCAATTATTTTTGCCTCTTTCTTGACTCTGACCTCTATTTCTAGTCCTCGTGACAGTTAATACATCACTAGATGAAGACTCTTGATTCTTCGTGTACATGTTTTCGCTGAGAAGTATGACTGCAACCTCATCAATTTTATTTATTTTTTTGGCAAAAATCGAAGTGCTAACTATCATTACCACCCCTTCCCAGCTATTTGGCAATGAACATAGCAACATAATAGTTTTTATTTTATCATCTAATGTTATGCCTACTAAAATCAATCAAGAAATTAAGGTATTAAACTCATTAAGGTGATTAGACATAAATCCTCCTATCATTTTGAGATTGTATAACTTTTGGCACTATGAATACCTTATTCAATGTTGGTGCTATCTCATACAATAAAGATAATTTATCCCATAACCCTTTTGGTGTCTTCTATGCTGAAACATTAAAGAGCACATTGTTTGAGAGTGATAGAAAACTCATTGCCCATGCCTTCCGATCAAGTTTCTCTCATTCTTCATTCTTTAGAAAACCTTGTCCCTTGGTTTTTTATTGCAATGCTGGTGAGAGATCATTCTTAATTAGTATTGACTCCATCTTCACTTTCGATAACCCAAAAATTTTCCCAGCAAACTTCTCAATTTTCAATTTATTTTCTTTATCCATGGCTCCGAGAAATCTTCATAGATTTCTAAGGAATTGAATCAAGCTCTCCCATCTCTGATACAAACTGTTGAATTAAAGAAATTGCAAAATGTAAATAAAAAATAAAATATGAGGAAATAATAGACATACAGAAACAACAAAAATTTATAACGGTTATTCCAAATTGTCTACATCCACTTTACAAGAAGGGGAAATATCTTTTATTCGGATACTTTAGAGTATTACAATGTACAATAGCTCAAACCATATTAACCTTCTTATCAAAGAAGAATCCTTTTTATGTAATTTCCATCACAGCATAAGTAGAGAATATAGTGGAAGTGGGGATGGCAGGGAAAACAAGCTCTCCAGATGCATTTTCTGAGGCTTAGTCTTGTGACAAGTAAGATTTTGCATGGCACCATCCTTGGTCAACCCTATTCAGGACAAAGCCCACAAGAAAGTCTCTTTTCTGAGTTGTAAAGGACCTATCTGAAAAGGAAAAGGGTAAGTATGCTATTGGTCTTCCTGATGAACTGGTTGACCATAATATTGCAACTATGTCTCTTACTCTGGTTGGAAAATTTGTTGGGTCAAGGCCTAATATTGACATAGTAAAAAATTTCACAGAGAGAAAATGGAATCTAAAAGGACAAGTTGAAATCAAGGTAATGGAAAAGGGCTTTCTATCTTTTGAGTTCTCTTGCTAGGAGGACTATGCCAGGATCTTATGTGCTAGAGCATGGACAATGAGGAAATCAATGCTAGCTATGTAGAAATGGTCTCCTAATCTATACCTTAAAGATTCATTCTATATCCAAGCCCTTGTTTGGGTTAGGCTTCCAGAACTCCCTTTGGAGTGTTGGTACAAAGACGTCTTCATTGGAATTGTCAAATCCTTTTGAGAGCTTCTATCGATTGACCCAGTGATGGTGTATAGAAGGCGTCTAGCCTATGCCAAATTATGCATAGGGGTGGAAGAGGGGAAAGACATGCCAAAGGTCATAGATATTCATTCCAAACTCAGAAAAAGATTACAAAAATTGGACTATGAAACTGTACCCTTTGCTTTATTTCACTACAAGAAAGTAGGACATATGGCTAGAAAATGCCTAGTTTTACTAATAGAAAAATCCAAGAAGGCTCAGAGGAAAATAGGAAAGACAAAAAACCAGATACCCGAAGCCCCAACCTTGGAAAAACTAGATGTTTCAAGTGGGGGCTACAACAAACGGAAACCAATTTTGGAAGGAAAAGGATTCAAGAATGGTTATCCTTGAAACACAAAAGAATCAAGTGGAAACTGTAGACACATAAAATAAAGCTAAAATAGTGTGCCCCTCACATCAGAATGATATTGCCTAAGAGAGAATGGAATTTTGGCCCTCATCAGAGTCTGAAAAGGCTCTAGAAGGTAACAATATATAGGTACCCTCAGGATTGGATAGTGTCATAGAAGAGCAGAACAATGGAGAAGGGATGGACTCAAGCCCTACCCCATGTGAGTTGGAAAATTCTCATTAGCACCGGAATATTCTGAACCTTCCTTGGAGTTTGGAATGTTTTTTCTAACGCAAAATAATCCGATGGTTGATCTTGTCCATGATTCGAACCCTAGCACAGAGAAGGAACAATTGGAACAAGTATTCGAAATGGACGCACTGCTAAAATCGGTCACTCTGGGGTAGCTCACAAGAATGAAAGAACTCTTTTCCAAATACAAAGAAGGGATGGTGGGAGAATGGACCAGTGTCAATAAGAAAAATAACAGTAGGTAACCTTTCTTGGTCTCCCCAGTAGCATCTAGGAGCAAGATCAAAGTAGATGTGGGTGTCAAATTAGAAACTCTAGGGAAAACAAAATTGAGCCTTATTAGGAAAGAATAATCCTGCAAGAATATAGCTGATGGAACCCAAAAGACCATATAGGATGCACGCACGTCTAGTAAGAAATGAAGCTGATCCCTTAGAATATTCATGGAATTAATGGTCCACATAAGTAGGATGTAATAGAGAATATGATAATGGATCAAAGACCAGAGATAATGTTAATCCATGAAACTATGATGAAGAAGGAAAAACTAGAGTGTATTAAATTTTGTAAAATCATGGATATGGCTCCCACCAATTTAGAAGGAGCATATAGAGGTCTGATGACTATGTGGAACTCTTCACACCTAAAGGCTAAAGCCATTCATGAAGAAGGTAATGTGTTACTTTTGAATATCACGAATATAAAGGACAATGAAAGTTGGTACATTTTGAATATCTATGCTCCTAATTCAAAAAAGGGAGAAGATCCTTTTGGGACATACTAAGAATCATAGCTTCCATGTTAGATCTTTCTAAAGGTATTATAATGGGGGATTTTAATACCCCCTTCAAAGAGGGGGAGAAATAGGGAGGCATCAACCCAGAATTGGAAAGTAGGCAATATCTTATAGACTTCATCAATGATCAAGCCCTCTTAGATGTAGACCTTCAAGGTGCAAGATTTACCTAGAGTAATAGGAGAACTAGGAAAGAGTGTATCCAAGTACATCTAGATAGGTCTTTGATCAGTTTTGATTGGCTGAACTCTCATAATAGTAATTTATCTGCCCTGCTGCGGATTGGGTCGAACCATTCTCTCTTGGATCTTACTTTGGACCCACTTATCAAGAAAATAAATTTCCCCTCCAAGTTTGAAAAGATGTAGACGAGTCATCCCAATCTTACTAACAAGATTTTGCAATGGTGAAATATTGTTGTTAAAGGATCTGCTATGTTCAAAGTGGCTAAAAAACTAAAAAAATGTAAAGATAAACATTAAGCTTTGGAATAAGAGCGAGTTGGGGATATCTTCTCTACCTAAGAGAAGGTCATATTGGATTGATTTCAAGTCCAAGAGGAAATCAAGAGAGATGGGTATGATGAGGAAAACTTGCATCAAGATAAAATCTTGATTTTGGAGTACCATAATGTGATAGGGAAGGAGGAGATGTATAGGAAGAAGAGATCCAGATCCATATGGTTGAGAAAGGGGAAAAAATACTCGGCTCTTCCACTTGTCCAGTATGAAACATAGGGCTTCCAACAGGATCAGTAGAATCAAATGGGGGAACCAAATCTTGCAAGATGAAAAAGACATATCAACTGCATCTATTGTTTTTTCCCCTCCCTTCTATGTGAATACCAAAACCTCTCTAAGGAGGACCAGGAGGACCTTTTGAGAAACATTCCCAAAATCATCTTAGAAAATCAAAACAAATTCCTAAGTACTATTCATAATTTGGAAGAAGTTAAAAATGCCCTAGATTGTCTTCCCGGAGACAAGGCCCCAGGCCTGCATGGTTTCCATATGTTTTTCTTCCATAGTTATTGGGACATAGTCAAATGTGATGTGGTCAAAGAGGCGCAGAAATTCTATGGATCCAAAAACCTTCCTAAGGAACTCAATGTCACTTTCCTGGTTCTCATCCCTAAAGTCTCTGGGGAGGATTATGTGGAGCTCTTCAGACCCATAAGCTTATGCAATTCATTCTACAAGATAATCTCCAAAGTCATTACCATCATAATTCTCAAAGTACTCCCCTCTATCATTGCTCACCAGCAATCAGGATTTGTTCTCGGCAGACAAATTCTGGATTCTATTATGGTGGCGCATGAAGTGATCCATTCCTTAGAGGCAGGTAAGAGGGAAGGATTATTTCTCAAGCTAGACCTATCCAAGGCCTATGACCGAGTTTATTGGTCTTTTCTAATTAAGGTGCTTGGAGCTTTTAGCTTTAACAGTAATACTTGTAAGATCATCCATCAACTTATCTCCTCTCCCTTGTTGGTGGCGTTGGTCAATGGATTCCCTTATGCTTTCTTCAAAGCTTCTAGGGGTTTGAGACAAGGAGATCTCATGTCTCCCATTCTCTTCATTATTTTGGTTGAGTGTCTTGGGATATTGATTACAACTAAAAAGAGAATTGGGGAGATGAAAGGCATCACACTGTCCTTAGGTAACATTGTTTTCTCTCACCAAAAATTTGTTGATGACACCATTTTAGGAGGGGAGGCTTCACTGAGAGAATTCAGAGTTGTTAAATACCTTCTAGACTCCTATACTTGAGCCACAGGGCAAGCTATCAAATGGAATAATATTTCTCTCTTCTATATCAATACCCCAGAGGTTAGACAAGGGAGTATTGCGGATATATTGGGATGAAAAAATGGGTCCCTCCCCTCTAATTAATCCTCTCAGTGTGAAGCCCCCTGAATAATTCTAGAACAAAATCATAGATAGATTCAACAAAAAATTGGTTGGTTGGAATGTTATCACTCTCAGTCAAGAAAGAAAAATTTAGTTGGTTAAATCTACTCTTCAAAACCTACCAACCTATGCCTTAAGCCTCTTTTCTATTCCTACAAAAGTTTCAGAAGCAATGGAAAAAATTCAAAGAATATTTCTCTGGTCAGGGGCGGAAGAGCATAAGAGATTTCCTCTTATTTCTTGGGACAAAGTTTGCCTCCCTAAAAGCACCAGAGGTCTTCGTATCAGGAGAATTAGGCCTTTCAATAGAGCACTCCAAGAGAAATAGATATGGCGCATCTTCCATGGAAAGGGGGAATGGAGAGACTTCTTTTAAGATAAGTATCTTTCTAATGACTCTTTGAGTTATTTCTTTGATTGTGATGAAATCCCAAAAGGCTCTTTTATTTGGAATTTCTTTCTTAATGCTAAAGACTTAGCCAAATCTAAAGTTAGATGGAAAATTGGTAATGGCCAAACTATTAATTTATGGAATGAAAATTGGCTACAGTTTGGTCCCTTGAAGGACTATGAGCCCTATAAAATATGGAAAGATGAGTGTATCAAGCAATTTATCCCCCAGGTTTGTAACTATAAAGTGGGAAATACTTGGGCATACTTTCCCTCTATCTCCTAGGATTTTTCTCCCCTTACAACTGCTTTGAATGCTATCTCTTTGTCCTCTAATATGGATGTCTTGATATTAGAAGGATCCCCAAAAGTCACATTCAAGGTTGCTTCAGGATACTCTTACCAGATGCAACAAGAAGTGAAGCCTTTTTGGGCTAATGCCTAGCTCCCTGACCTTATTCCCAAAATCATTATGTTCTTCTAGGTTTGACTTCAGAATTGTATTCTTATCATTAATAACCTTTTAAAGAGAGGCCTCTCGATCCCCAATAGGTGTTTGCTTTGTAAGTGTCAATCTGAATCTAAGGATCACCTTTTCCTTTAATGCCCCTATGTCAGTTCTGTCTGGCAGCACATCCTCTTAGTTTTTGGGTTGCAATGGTGCTTTCCTTCCTCTATTCAGGACCTCTTTTCCCACTGGACCCATCCTTTCAAGAAAACTTCTTTTCTCAAAATTTGGACATGGGCTCTCCCTCATCTGTGTTGGGGAATTTGGAAAGAGCATAACAACCGTATCTCCAGGGACTATAGTGCTCCTCCCAAAATAATTTTTTTAGATGACACATCATGCTTTATTGGAAAACTATGTCCCCTGTGGAGGTACTAACCCTTTTGCAGGTAAAGACAAATATGTTGATCCTAAGAAGACCAACGACAAAAGAAATAATTGCACCTAGAGCTACCACCCAAAGGCTGGTTTAAAGCCAACTTTGATGGTGCTGCCAAGGGTAACCTGGGAAAGGCGGGAAATGGTGGTGTGTTTTGAAATTTATTTTGTAAGGGTACTACTGCCATCATCCTTCCACTTGCCACACAAACCAATCACTATATGGAAGCCAATGTGGTCGTCAGAGTTACCAAATTAGCCCTTGATTTTGGGATAAAAAATATTTGGCTAGAAGGTGATTCTAGCAACATTATAAACTGCCTCAACAAGTTACACCCACCATTGTGGACTATCGCCAATATGATAGAAGAAACCTGCAACCTTTTGAACAATTTTGAGAAGGTACATATAGCCCACATGTACAGGGAATCAAACTAGGTTGCTGACTGGTTTACAAACTTGGCAGTGAAGAGTGACAATCAAGTTAGATGGCCTCAAAAAGGAGATCTCCCATATGAGGTGTAGGATTTAGTCAAATACGACAGAATCTAGGAAAAGGAAGGATTTAATATAATTAATCATGATAGTTAATGCAGTGCTTCGCAACAGCTTTCCCATAAATGGAAAGTACGGGATCAACAGGAAAGGTAACGATCCCAAGTCACATTCACACACTTTTTGGGTTCCCATTCACAAACTTAAAACTTACCTTTTAAGGCACATAAGAAGAAAATTATAGAATATCTTTGTGAGAAATTGTCTGTTAAGCTGTAATATCCATTTCACGAGATAGATCTTTTTTCATGCAATGGGTTGAGAAAGACATAGAAGGGATCCCTCTAATGACTATGAGAAATGGAGGAGACAGACTGAGGTCTGGAATTACCTTCAACAAGGCGGAATTTCCACTTTCATTGAAAGGCTTCATGGAGGGAAGTCATCGGTGAAAAAAATGTTCGTGAAAATATGGGACGATGGTAGTATGGTGATAGAGGGAAGAAAATTATGGTCACTGAGGAGGTTATTTCCATGGTTACTGGAATCCCATAGTAGGGAAGAAATTTTATATGCATTGTAAAATTTTAGATTGTTCGATCAGTCATTTCATGAGGAATGAGGAAGAGAAGAAAGCTCTCATTAAAGCCAAGACCTATTATCTTCCTGAAGGGTTCAAAACACTATGGATATTTGTCCTGAGGGCCATCATCTATTATGTCATGTTGGACACTAGGTTCAATAGGATTAGAACCTATCACTTTGTCCTCATGAACCACTTTAGGCATGTTATGCAGGATTCTATCCCATTTTACTTATATGCCTCTATTAATGAAATTATCAGTGGTTTTAGGGATAAGGCTACTATAAACCCTTATCTGCATGAGGGTCTTTTAATTCTTATTTATGAGTATTTTAAATCCCAAATTATGCAAAAGGAGGCCACTGAGAAAGAGGAAAAAATGGATATCTCGGGCTCTGATTATGTTCCTTAGGAGATTAAAGATAGTGAGGGAATGCACTCTAAGGGTAGGAAGATTATTACATTAAAAATAATAATTTGGCTTCCTCCTCTAAGAGGCGTATTTCTAGTATTCATACCATTTAAAAAGATAAAATGGTGACCCCATCCAGAAAGCATACTACAACTGTAATATCCTATGAGTTGGAGTATAATGAAAATGAGGAAGGGATGAATACTGATGGTGAGGAAGAGATATCCAGTGGTAAATGAAAACAGAGAAGGCAGACTGCCATTGTGAAGTACCAAAACAAAAAGAGCAAGAATAGGGATGATAACAGTAGCTAGAAGACTCCCAAAGACCAAACTCATAGAAAATCCCCTGGCTCATGCCACAAGGAGAAGGAGAATCTCCAGGATGAACATTATGGAACAAATTAGGAAATCCCATCTCCCCGGCACTCTGACCCCCAAATCAAAATGAAAGAAAAGGGGTAGGAAAGTGATTATTGTTGCTACATGTCTGCGTAGGCGAGGAAAATGGATTGGCATGATTTTGATGTTAAAACAACAAAAATGGGTATAACCAGGGAAGTCATTAATCCCAAAGTTATTGAAGGTGAGGATGGAAGGATTAAGCTAGAGGAGCTGATTGACCCAGCTATGGTGGTTCTTAGTGATAATTCGAGGGAATTTGAGCTCGATCTTCTCAATAATACAAGGAACAGCATGCTAGACAACTACAGGTCCATTAACTAGTTATTCCATAAAGTGAGGGAGGTCAAGAACAAACAAAAAGGGATGGACAATATCAATGTTGATAGCACTATTGAAGATCAAACAAATCTGAGTATTAGGGTCAGAAAATTGGAAGATAAAATGCTGAGGTTTGAGGCGACCCTTAAAAGCATTACTGAACAGAGCTTCAACATACTCAAAGCCTCTAATGAGCTTACCAAGATTGTGATTGAAAAAATGGAAGAGAAACCTAAAGGGACTGATGGGGCCAATACAGGTGTGGAAAAAGAGAAGAAGATTGAAGAGAGACTTGGTAAGATGACAAGGGCTAGTGTAAAGAAGAAGAAGAAGAAGAAGAAGAAGAAGAATGATACACCGACAAATCTCTAGAAGATATAGGAATCATCTTCTAAGATGGAGATCCTCTAGTCTGAGGTGGCAACCCTGATGGTAGACATATCCTGATTATGTTCCCTAGCTCTTTTGGCTATCCATATATTGTTTGTTTTCTAATAGATTAATTTTGTTTTTTTGTGGCCTTGTGGTGTCCTATTTCATTTTTTGGCTCTGTTTTGTTTTGTCTGGGCATACATTTTGATCTGTTGCTTTGTTTAGGGTTTTAGGCACCTTGTAAAACCTGTTTTACTTAATAAAAAACTAGAGAATAAAAACAATTTGAAAATACCAACAACTATTGGTTATAAGAAATAAATAATGGTTATGCTTCACAGTCAGGTCAGAACCATTAAAAGATGGTCCTCTTTGATTTTTTAACTTCTCTATTTGGGTGATAAGTAAATAAGTAGTTTTTCCACTTCTCTTTAGGGCCTAAGGATCTATGGTTAAATATTAGTTGTTTGTGCTCTTGAAGAAAATTTTTTGTTTTACCAAAATATTTTTTTCAATTATTTCGAATGTTCAACAATTTCATTTTTTATAGTACATTAAAGAGAAACAAATATTACTTGTTCGTACAAATAAATAATTTTTTTTTATTGTATGGAGAGCTTATGTCTCATATTTCAAATCATATAACAATTTCATTTTAAACCATAAATATTAATAAATATTTATTTCTCTTAAAAATTAACAAAAGATAATTTTATTAAGGATGCTAATTGTAAATTATTATAACTCTCTCTCTCTCTCTCTCTCTCTCTCTCTCTCTCTCTCTCTCTCTCTCTCTCTCNATATTTTTATATCTCTCTCTCTCTCTCTCTCTCTCTCTCTCTCTCTCTCTCTCTCTCTCTCTCTCTCTCTCTCTCTCTCTCTCTCTCTGTGTGTGTGTGTGTGTGTGTGTGTGTGTGTGTGTGTGTGTGATTTTCACTATTGCTAATAAAGTCTAATAGAGTAAAAATATTATTCAAAATATTAGAGATAAAAAAAATATTAAATTTATAATTGTTTATAAACATACCAAAAAAAAAAGTTTGTAAGAGTGGGGATTAAGAGTTATTAATTTATTTTGAATATATCAAAAAACTAAAGGATTCATAAGAGTGATTATTAAGAATTATTAAAATTTATTTTGAGAGATTTCAATTATAAGAAGCACACACACCCTTAACATGTGGCTACAATAAGGTAGTATTTGGATTATGAAATCGAGATATAAGGCCCTAAAAATTTTACATATCAGCCTTCAACGTGACACAAAGGTATCTCACAAGGAGTGAGACAACTAAAAATATAGAGACTATAAAAAACTAGAGTGTTAATTAGTGGAACTAAAGAGACATGAAATTAAATAGATATAGAATTAGAAAATATATTGAATTACAATTCCATCTCCAATATAGCATTAGTAAATAATAAAAAATTAAAAATCCCAAAAGAATGATTATTATTATTATTATTATTATTATTATTATTATTATTATTATTATTATTATTATTATTATTATTGAAAAGAACTAACAATACTTAGTTAATGGGGTAGCCTATTCTTGATGATACTAAGTTTAATATGGTATGAGAGAGTATAAGGTCATGACACCATCATGACCCAGTTTATTATTCTCTTAAAATAATCTTGAAGGCTAGGAAATACAATATGGTTTATAAAGAAAAATATAATTAACTCATTATAAATATTGAATATCTTGATAGAATATATTGATGAGGGTAAGAAAATTATTACTTTTTTCTTTACCTATGAGACCTTGATCATTGTAGAAAACACAATTCATCAATGCATATTAATATTCATCTTATAATCATTGAAATAATCTAGATTCATGTAACTATTTGAAGAAAAAAATAGTTTTATATATTAATGTTTCCTATCTAGATGGAATGATGGATAGGGTATCATTTCCATGAAAATTATCCTCCTTCTCCCTTTCCTTGTGAGCTATAGGATCTCCATCATGTAGCTTGGGTAGGGAAGAATTTCAAGTACTATTACCTTTTTGAGATGCTAAAAATAATCTCATTCATGACCTTAAGAGTAATTTTAATCACTAGATATCTCTCAATGAGTAGATAGAAAAATTATTTGCACCTAGAGGTTTTGAAATTTTTTTTTTTATTAATTGACCCTTAATCTTAAGGATGGCTTTAATGGGAAGTTGTTTACACAAAGATTCCATAGTAGGAAAATAATTAGAAGAAAATTAAGAGATAGGTTTGTAATGCAAATATTCCAAAGGATAGTGAGATCTACTACTCAAAATATTGAAATCAATAGTGAGTATTGGAAAAAAATTAAATATAAACACATTAATTGTATTTCAACAATCTAATTTTAATGTCTATAAGACCCTTCAAATAATTAAAGATAATCACTTTTGCAAATAGGCTCTTTGATTTGACCCTCGTGAAATTGCCTAAGGATGCATCTATTTATGTCAAAAATTTCTAACATGGCTACACATACTATGAAAATCCATTCATAGAGGGACATGTACAAATATCTTGTTAAAGATAGCTAAATATCTAGTCTAATATGATAAAAAAAAATAATGAAAACAAAACATTATGTTTAACGATGATTTAAACAATATTAGGTTCACTAGAATGAAGATGAAAAATAATTTTAAGGTTTTGCATGTCATCAAGATGAATCCCATGTAGGAACCTAGGCTTTGGAAACCTTTTTTAGCATACTTTTAAGGTGGAGCTTCCATCAAAATATCATATTAAAGTGGATTTCACTAATAAGGTGCACACATTAAAAAAATATTGAGTGACGAGAATTACATCTAAAGGTGGTTCAACTAACACACATCATAGGCTACCTTCAAAACATGCTTCATAGATATTTTGAGAAAAGATTTAATTATCATGTACAATAATATTTTCAATTCTAGTATACATGTGGAAACCAACTAGATTAAACAAGCATGGTAAAGTAGAAGATCTGACAGTAAATAAAAGAATTAAAATCCCTCCTACTTCCCAAAAACATTGTGACATTAAGAAGACACAGACAAAAGCCCTAACAAATCCCTTCTCATATCTATGCATCCCCACTTTCAAGGCCACTGTCATCCTAATAATTTAAAAAGAAAGAAAAAGAAACAAAATTCTCTCATCAACTACATAATAATAAAACATCAATAAATCAAGCCAGGAGAAACTTACCACAAAAGACATTTTTGTATATCACAAAACACATTTATTTACCTCAAAAACACATTTTTGTATTTTTAAACCACTAGTCATGAAACATAGGTCAATGAGTTTGAATCAATCACTACATAGTTGAATCCAAATGAGAATATCATAATTTGATTTGATGTAGAAAATACCTCCCACTTATAAATTCATGAGCTTAAGTAGCTCGAGAATAAATGGTTCATAATACATAGCACTTGATCAAGGTTTTTCACATGGGGTAGCAGGTTAAATGGGCTTAACCCAGGAGAAAAGTAAATGGTTAAGTGTTCTTGAGTTGGAGCAATACTGGTATGGGTGATCTCCTAGGAAGGTTCGATACTCCACCCATATGAGAATCATGTAGGTTTAATGAGTGATAATGATTCAACTCATTCTCATGAGAGATGGATTCTTGCAAACCAATACTCATTAAACATGGGTCTGTGAGTTTGACTCAAAAACTATATAATTGAATCCTAATACCAATATCACAATTCAACTTGCTGTGGAAAATATGTAACAATATAAGAGAGCTTAACCTTGGACGAAAATCAAAAAGAATTATTCAAAAAATCAAAAGATAAGGTAGAACTATGTATAGAGTTGTTCAAAAACTCAAAAGAACTAAGAACAAAGTTAACGTCTGGAAAAAAGAAGAGTTTGGGGATATTTTTAAAATTAAAAGCTTGATTCAAGATAACCTCCAAGAGATCCAAAAAACTATTGACTTGGAGGGTTTAACTGTGGAGAAAAAAATTAAGGAAAACAAAATCCAAGATGATTATCATAACATTATTACTAAGGAGGAGATGTTTTGGAGACAACGTTCCAGAGCTCTTTGGCTCCAAGCGGGGGATAAGAACACCCAGTTCTTCTATCTAACTATCCAAAAACATAAGGCTACCAAAAGGATTGAGCATATAAATCGACCTCATGGTAGGCTGAGTAAGGAGGAGGAAATCAAAAAAGAATTATCTGGTTTTTTTTATTCTCTTCTTAAAGCAGACCCTGACCTATCCAAGGATAATCAACAGCTACTTTTGGACTCGATTCTGAGTATCATGTCAATAGAAGATAATAAAATGATGAGTAAAATTTTGTTGACTAAAGAAATCAAGGTTTTGGTGTTCTCCTTTGAAGGAGAAAAATCTCCTGGTGCTGATGGATTCCCTCCTTTCTTCTTCTAGTCTTTCTTGGACATTGTGTAGAATGACATTTTGGATGTTGTGAAATAATTCTTTGGTTCTAGATCCCTTTTGAGGGAAGCAAACTCTACTTTTTTTGTCCTTATCCCTAAGAGACCAAGGGCGGATAATACTAATAGCTTTAGACCCATTAGCTTGTGTAATATGTTCTATAAGATCATCTCCAAGGTCCTCATGACTCATATTCTGAAGATCCTTTAGGTTATTATCTCCCCCAGTAAAATGGTTTTGTCCCACGCCATCAAATTCTGGACTCTATCGTTTCTATTCATGAGAACAATCACTCTCTTGAGGTCTCAAAAAGGGATGGATTCCTAATGAAGGTTGACCTCTCTAAGGCCTATGATAGAATGGATTGGAAGTTCCTTTGCAAAGTCCTTTCTACCTTTGGCTTCTCTTTGAAAGTGGTGGGTCTTATTCAGCAACTTATTGCTTCTCCTTCTATTTCGGTGTTGGTGAATGGTTCAGCTTCTAATTTTCTTTTTCCCTCTAGAGGTCTTCACCAAGGGGACCCTATTTCCCCCATCCTCTTTTCTATCATGGCTAAAATCCTGGGACAATTTTTTTCTAAAGGGGTCCTAGAGGGTTTGATTTAGGGGCTTCTCCCCTCATCCTTTTGTCCTCCTAGCTCCCACGAGTAGTTTGTGGACGATACAATTCTTATGGGATCCTCCTCTATTAAAGAAGCTAAAGCTATCAAGAAGGCTCTTGATACTTATTCCTTGGCTACTGGTCAGCTTATAAATTGGGACAAAAGTCCCCTCTTCTTTGTAAACACTCCCACTAAGCGTCAGCATAGAATGATGGATATCCTCAAGGATGTTCCATTGCTAACTTCCCCTCCAGCTATTTAGGCCTGCCATTGGGTCTGAAACCTCCAGAATCCTTCTGGAATGCAATTGTGGATAAGTTCAACAATTAACTCACTGGATGGAAAGGTTCCCTCCTAAGAAATGTTGGGAAAGTTCCTCTACCCAAGAGTTCCCTCCAAAATCTCCCAGTTTATGCATTGAGCCTCTTCAAAATCCCTTACAAATATGTATATATTATTGAGAAGATTCAGAATAGATTCTTGTGGACTGGAACAGAAGAGAAAAATAGAATCTTCCTGGTGGCTTGGGAGAAAGTGTGTCAGCCTATTAAACATTGGGTCCTTGGTATCATAAAAATTAAGGACATTAATATTGCTCTCCTAGCTAAGCAGTGTTGGAGAACATTTGGAGAAGAAAAAGGCTGGAAAAAAATCCTTAAGTCAAAAAATATTTTTGTCACTCCCTCTATTGAATCCTTTTTATACTCTTCTAATTATGTTCAGGGTTCTATCATTTGAAACAACATCTTGAAAGCTAGACATCTTGCAGCTAAAGGAGCTAGGTGGAAAGTGGCAATGGGCAGAAAATCAATTTCTGGAAGGATCCTTGGTTTAAGGATAAACCTCTCATCCAGTACCCAGGAATGGCTCAGTTTGCAGAGATTTGCACCCTCAAAGTAGGGTGTAAAGTTGCAGATTACTGGAAATAAAACAAATGTATCAACTTGAGTATCATTGACCCTCTTTTGAATCCTATTAACCTAGATCTTTCCCCCTAGGTTATTTGAAATAACTGTGAAGATGAAATTGTTTGGGCCCCTAACTCTAATGGTAAATTCTTTTTGGATTTATCTTATTTGATGGTCTCCCACCTTGGTGATGAGCCCTATTGGGCTAAGCTTTGGTACCCTTCCCTGATTCCCAAAATTAACTTTTTTCAGGATTTTTATTCAAGACAAAAATTTTACTACTGAGAACCTGACAAAAAGAGGTTGGATGATACCTAATAGATGTTACCTTTTTATGAAATATGTTGAGTCATCTTCCCACCTTCTGCTTCATTTTCAATTCTCTAGGGATTTTTGGACGGTTGTGCTACAGCACTAGAAAGTAAGCAGGGTGTTCCCTAATACTATTATTTATTTTTTAAATCAATGGAGATCTCCCACCTCGCACCAATTGGGAAAAATTGTGTGTGACTTTACTACCCCTCATGTCATATGGAGGATATGGAAAGAAAAAAATGACAGGATATTCAGAAGAATCATCTCTACTCCCTTCCTGGTCGGATCCAAAATTATTAGCAGCATTATTAAAAATACTGAAACTGCCTATGATCTATAATCAAAACTACTGGAAGGGAACCCTTATAAGGATATTATTGAACACTAGAATTTTGATTCTAAGCTAAAGCCCTCTCCTTCCTCCTATGAGTTTGCAGTCTGGAGCTCCCCTCCACCTGGATGACATAAGGTGAATTTTGATGGAGCGGCCTTGTATTGTTGGATGTGGGTGTATTGTTAGAAATGCTAAAGGTAGATGTATTTTTTCCTTTGAAATCCCTATTGGTGTTCAAACTACTCATATGGAAGAAGATATGGCAGCTCTCTATACTTGTAAATTAGCTAAAAGTTAGAATTATTCTAAAATTTTGTTGGAAGGGGACTCAATGAACATAATCAATTGCATCAATGGTATTCATCCTCCCTCTTGGAATATTGGTCATATCATTGATTAGATAAAAAAGTTGTTAGCAGGATTCAAGATCACACATGCTAGCCACGCATTTAGAGAGGCGAACCGCGTAGCTGACAGCCTGGTGAATGAAGGTGTCTTAAGTGCTGATGTAAGATACTAGAAAGGAAACCAATGATTAAAAAATGATATCCTAAATCTGCTGAGTTATGATCAAATCAACAACAAACCCAGAAATATTACTTTTGATGATGACAAGTAAAGATAGTAATCAGAGTTGCCTCAATTTTGAGCCTTGTACGCACGACAGCAAGTGCATTAATTCTAACATTTATGAGATAAAAGTTATCATTTCTTTAAAAAGGTGGCATTTCCCCATTAATCACTCCCACAGCTTTCAGCACACTCTTTCTGTGCAATTTTATGTTTTCTGGGTAACTGCTGAAATGGATGGAAAGTTGAAGTGGGAAGAACCCTCTATCTGTAAATGGAGAAAAGAGGCCGAGGTCTGGAAGAGACTCGAAGAAGTTAGGGTCATGGACAATTTTGAGAAACTCCATGGTTATGATAAGGATATGGGTAAGTGAAAAAAGATGGGGGACAAAAAAGGGGGTATAAGGTGCCACTTTTTTTTTTCTTTTGAAAACAACAAACTCTGAACTTCAATGATAAATTGAGGATAATTACACTCAAAATTTTAAAATGTGACAAAAACAAGAGTTGTTCTACTCCGAATATAGTTTCTAAACTACTAATTGTTTTTATAAATGGTGGAGATTAAGGCCCTCAAAAAGGGGGAGCACAAAAATTGGTCCTATTTTTTGTGAAAAAACATAACATAGCGTCTGGTGTGCTCCCCCTAAAATGTTAAATTTTTTTTTAAAAAAAATTAATCGCTCTGGTGAGAAATTAGCTAACACCACCTGATTTATCCTAGATTTTTCTACTAATTTTGATGAAAGTGTGATTTTTTTCCATTTTCCAAAGTGGACACATCTTGAAAATGTGAAATTTCTGTGTGCTCCCCCTAGAAACCATTGAAAAATAATTGAAAATCAAAACTTCTTTTTTTTAGAAGTGTGTAGAATGGAGTCTAGTTTCTGAAAATGTAATTTTTTTCAAAATTTGAAAAACGAGCCAAAATCTAAGCCCAAATGAATACACGTTGGTTTTTGACAAAAATCGGACATACTTAGAAAATAAATTAGAGATGAAATTCTTAACATAATGAGAATTCAAAATAAATTACATGGTTAGATAGCTATCAGAGAGATCTACAATATCATGTTGTCTAATTTTATCGTTATTGAATTATGTGCAAACCTGACAGGGAGCACACAAGAAAAAATGTTATTTTTAGTAGGTTTTGTAGAAAATACATCTCATGCCTGTTTGAATCCTCCAAGCCATTGGGTTGGAACTCCAAGGCAAATACAAGCCTTAGGCTTGGTAAAATTCAATCTCATTAAAAGGGTGCATGTCCTATACTCACTATAGGGCATATGCCCTATATGGCATTCACACTATATGTTGTACACCCTATATTAGATAGAAAATCATAAAAGGAGAGAGAGAGAGAGAGAGAGAGAGAGAGAGAGATCTCACACACACACATACACCATCTAATCTCTCTCTCCTCATTCTCACCTATCTCTCTCTAACTCTCTCTCATATTATCTTCATCTCTTCTCCTATTCTTCTCACTCTCTTAATCTCTCTTTCTTTCCCTTACCCTACCCCACCTAACGACCCCTAAGATGTACTCTTAGGCTTCCTAATGGGTCATAAAGTGCCATAAGGTGTCGTAGGACTTTTTAATAGGTCTTAAGACCCCTTAAGGTGTCATAAGGGGTTGTAGGAAACATTAATGGGTCTTAGGACCCCTTAAGACACCTTACGACCCCTAAGATGTTCTCTTAGGCTTCCTAATGGGTTGTAACATGTCATAAGGGGTCGTAGAACTTGTTGATAGGTCCTAAGACCACTTAAGACACCTTAGCACCCCTAAGATATACTCTTAGGCTTCCTAATGGGTCTTAAGGTGTCATAAAGGGTTGTGAGGAACCATTAATGGGTCTTAGGACCCCTTAAGACACCTTAAGACCCCTAGAATGCACTCTTGGGCTTCCTAATAGGTTGTAACATGTCAAAATGGGTCGTAGAACCCATTAATAGGTCCTAAGACCCCTTAAGACACCTTAGGACCCATAAGATGTACTCTTAGGCTTCCTAATGGGTCTTAAGGTGTCATAAGGGGTTGTAGGAAGCATTAATGGGTCTTAGAACCCCTTAAGACACCTTACGACCCCTAATATGTGCTCTTAGGCTTTGTAATGGGTCATAACATGTCATAAGGGGTCGTAGGACCCATTAATAGGTCCTAAGTCCCCTTACGACAACTTAGGACCCCTAAGATGTACTATTAGGCTTCCTAATGGGCCTTAAGGTGTCATAAGGAGTTGTAGGAACCATTAATGGGTCTTAGGACCCCTTAAGACACCTTACAACCCCTAAGATGCACTCTAAGGCTTCCTAACGGATCGCAACATGTCATAATGCGTCATAAAACCCATTGATAGGTCCTAAGACCCCTTAAGACACCTTAGGACCCCTAAGATGTACTCTTAGGCTTCCTAGTGGGTCTTAAGGTGTCATAAGGGGTTGTAAGAAACATTAATGGGTCTTAGGACCCCTTAAGACACCTTACGACACTTAATATGCACTATTAGACTTCCTAATGGGTCAAAACATGTCATAAGGTGTTGTAGGACCCATTAATAGGTCCTAAGTCTCATTAAGACACCTTAGGACCCGTAAGATGTATTCTCAGGCTTCCTAATGGGTCCTAAGGTGTCATAAGGGGTTGTAGGAACCATTAATGGGTCTTAGAACCCATTAAGACACCTTACAACCACTAAGATGTGCTCTTAGGCTTTATAATGGTTTGTAACATGTCATAAGAGGTTGTAGGACCCATTAATAGGTCCTAATTCCCCTTCAGACACCTTAGGATCCCTAAGATGTACTCTTAGGCTTCCTAATGGGTCTTAAGGTGTCATAAGGGGTTGTAGGAATCATTAATGGGTCTTAGGACCCCTTAAGACACCTTACAACCCCAAAGATGCACTCTTAGGCTTCGTAATGGGTCGTAACATGTCATAAGGGGTTGTAGAACCCATTGATAGGTCCTAAGACCACTTAAGACACCTTAGGATCCCTAAGATGTACTCTTAGCCTTCCTAATGGGTCTTAAGGTGTCATAAGGGGTTGTAGGAACAATTAGTGGTTCTTAGGACCCCTTAAGACACCTTACAACCCCTAAGATGTGCTCTTATGCTTGATAATGGGTCATAGCATGTCATAAGGGGTTGTAGGACCCATTAATAGGTCCTAAGTCCCCATAAGACACCCTATAAATCCTAAGATGTATTCTTAGGCTTCCTAATAGGTCTTAAGGTGTCATAAGGAGTTGGATGACTTATTAATAGGTCTTAGGACCCCTTAAAATGTCATAAGGGGTTGTAGGAACCATTAATGGGTCTTAGGACCCCTTAAGACACCTTACAACCCCTAAGATGCACTCTTAGGCTTCCTAATGGGTCGTAACATGTCATAAGGGGTCCTAGAACCCATTGATAGGTCCTGAGACCCCTTAAGACACCTTAGGACCACTAAGATGTACTCTTAGGCTTCCTAATGGGTCTTAAGGTGTCATAAGGGGTTGTATGAACCATTAATGGGTCTTAGGACCTCTTAAGCCACCTTACAACCCCTAAGATGTGCTCTTAGGCTTGATAAGGGGTTGTAACATGTCATAAGGTGTCGTAGGACCCATTAATAGGTCCTAAGTCCCCTTAAGACACCTTAGGACCCCTAAGTTATACTCTTAGGCTTCCTAATGTGTCTTAATGTGTCATATGGGGTTGTAGGAACCATTAATGGGTCTTAGGACCCCTTAAGATACCTTACGACCCCTAAGATGCACTCTTAGGCTTCCTAACGGGTCATAACATGTCATAAGGGGTCATAGAACCCATTGATAGGTCCTAAGACCCCTTAAGACACCTTAGTACCCCTAAGATGTACTCTTAGGCTTCCTAATGGGTCTTAAGGTGTCATAAGGGGTTGTAGGAACCATTAATGGGTCTTAGGACCCCTTAAGACACCTTACGACCCCTAAGATGCACTCTTAGGCTTCCTAACAGGTTGTAACATGTCATAAGGGGTTGTAGAACCCATTGATAGGTCCTAAGACCCCTTAAAACACCTTAGGACCCCTAATATGTACTCTTAGGCTTCCTAATGGGTCTTAAGGTGTCATAAGGGGTTGTAGGAACCATTAATGGGTCTTAGGACCCCTTAAGACACCTTATGACCCCTAAGATGCACTCTAAGGCTTCCTAATGGGTCGTAACATGTCATAAGGGGTCATAGAACCCATTGATAGGTTCTAAGACACCTTAGAACCCCTAAGATGTACTCTTAGGCTTCCTAATGGTTCTTAAGGTGCCATAAGGGGTTGTAGGAACCATTATGGGTCTTAAGACCCCTTAAGAAACCTTACGACCCCTAAGATGCACTCTTAGGCTTCCTAATGGGTCAAAACATGTCATAAGGGGTTGTAGGACTGATTAATAGGTCCTAAGTCCCCTTAAGACACCTTAGGACCCCTAAGATGTACTCTTAGGATTCCTAATGGGTCTTAAGGTGTCATAAGGGGTTTTAGGAACTATTAATGGGTGTTAGAACCCCTTAAGACACCTTACAACCCCTAAGATGTGCTCTTAGGCTTCGTAATGGGTAGTAGGACCCATTAATAGGTCCTAAGTCCCCTTAAGACACCTTAGGACCCCTAAGATGTACTCTTAGGCTTCCTAATGGGTCTTAAGGTGTCATAAGGGGTTGTAGGAACCATTAATGGGTCTCTCTTATGAATAGGTTACAATCTGCTGCTCCTTTCTTAAATCCAATCTTGGTAAGATAACCATCTAGTCTCTTGTACCAAGCTCTTGGGGCCTATTTAAGTCCATAGAGTTCTTTCTTCAATCTGCATACCATGTCTATTTTATCTGATAGATTAAATCCTTCAGGCTGTTCTATGTAGACTTCTTCCTTCAAGTCATCATTCAGAAAGGCTGATTTGACATCCATTTGATATACTCTAAATTCCTTGAATGTTGCATAGGCCAAAAATAACTTAATGGCTTCTAATCTGCTCACAGGGGAAAATGTGTTAGTGTAATCTATCTCTTCCCTCTGCACATATCCTTTACACACTAGTCTTGCTTTGTTTCTAACCACTATACCATCTTCATTCATCTTGTTCCTGAATACCCACTTTGTTCCAATCATATTTTTGTCACTAGGTCTAGGAACCAATTCCCATGTGTCATTTTTTATTATTTGATCTAATTCTTCTTCCATTTCTTTCTGGAAATCAAAATCCTTGCAAGCATCTTCAACATTTAAAGGTTCAATCTATGAAACTAAACATACCTCTTCATCCAACATTAAACTTTTTGCTTTAGATCTAGTCAAAACACTGCTGCTCTGATCTCCAATGATATCATTTTTTGAATGATACCTAGATGTGAATTTTGAAACTTTTGGTGTGATATCCTCATCTATAATCTGTGATACTTCTTTGCTTGATTCAGGTTCATTGCATGAAACATCAATGCAATCAAACATTTCTTCAATAAAAATGTCTTTACTGTTAGGCCTAGGTTCATCCTCAATCATAGGTGCATATTCATAGTACCTCTCTTGAACCATGAACTTCAAATCAATCTTAAAATGAGTACTTTCAATTATCTTCTTTAATCTTAAATTGAAACATCTATGTGCTTTGCTTTTAGTAGAAAAACCAAGGAAAATACCTTCATCACTTCTAGCATCAAACTTACCAACACCATCATCTCTCTTGATGTAGAACTTTCTGCCAAAGATTCTGAAGTATTTTACTGTAGGTATATTACCAAACCAAAGTTCATAAGGTCTCTTATCTGCATCTGGTCTTAGTTGTGTTTTGTTGATAGTATAGACGTTGTATTAACTGCATCTCTCCATTAGGTGTGCACAAATTTTCTTTCAATCATCATAATGTGCGTTGTATCAAGTATGATCTTGTTCCTTCTTTCTGCAATCTAATTCTGCTGAGGTGTTCTGGGTGCACTCAACTATCTTTTGATTCCAGATTCTTCACAGTAGTCATAGAACTGGTTAGAGGTGAATTCTGATCCTCTATATGATCTCAGACACTTTAGTTTTATCCCAGATTCATTCTCAACTTTGGCTTTGAATATTTTGAACTTCTCAAAGGCTTCAAAATTCTCCTTTAAGATTGCAACCCACATCATCCTTGAAAAATCATCAACAAACAAAATGAAATACCTTTCTCCGTAGTATGATCTAGTTTGAGTAAGACCACATAAATCTATATGCACTAAGTCTAACTTGTTCTCAGCTGAGTTCATCTTGCTTCTGAAAGAGCTCCTTACATGCTTTCCCATAACACACTCCCTGCACATTGTGTCAACTGGTCTTGCAATACTTGGAAGGTCTCTAACTACCTTGACATTGCTTATCTTTACTATATTATCAAAATTGATATAACAGAGCCTCTTGTGCCATAACAAACTGTCATCCACTTTTGCAATAAAACAACTTACATCTGAATTGAGCTGAAAAACATTACCTTTTGTCTTTGAGCCTGATACAATCATGTCTCCTTCTTTGTTGCTAATAATCCATTTTTTTTCTTTGAATTCCAAATGATAACCTTTGTCAAGTATTTGTCCTACACTTAGTAAATTGTGATGTAATCCATCAACATACAAAACATCATATGTCTTATTCTTTCCATCTAGGGTGATAGATCCTCTGCCTATGATAGGTTTGGGAGTGTTATCTCCAAATCTAACCATACCACGTGTGTACTTGTCTAGGCGAACAAATCTGTCTTTATCACTTGTCATGTGATGAGAGCATCCGCTGTCAATGATCCAATCAGTTCTAATGTCTGCTTTGTAAATTAGGGCTAACTCCTGTGCTTCCTTTTCATATTCAATGTCCATTTCCTCAAGAAATTTTTCCATGTCTTTAAGGGTAACAAATCCAATTTCGTCTTCTCTTGAATCTTCATAAGTTACACCTTCTTTAGCATGATAGTATTCCTTTCTATATTTTGGTTTATAACTAGATCTGAATTTCTTTACTCTTGTGGGACACTTGGATGCAAAGTGACCAATCTTGTTGCATGAAAAACATTTGACTGGAAACTGTCCTTTGTACTTGCCTTTGCCTTTCTTTTCTCTTTTAGCAATCATGGCAATGATTTCTTCTAGTTCTTCGTCAACTTCTTCTTTCTCAGTATTGCTAGAAATGTGTAAAGGTTTCTTACCATGAACTGAGGCTTTGAAGGTTGTTTAACTTTTGGGTTCAATCTTCAATCTTGATATCTCAAATGCAAAGATTTTATTGATCAAAGTCTCTCTCTTGAAGTCTTGTGAAAATTGTTGGTTTCCTCTAGAATATTGATCTTGTTCTCATAGTCTATTGTTAAAGTATTCAACAGCTTGTCCATTATGTCTTCTTCTGATATTTCTCCATCATTATTTTTTATTCCAGAAACTACTTCCTTTATCCTCTGATTATAGGCTCTGATGTTCTCTTAAGGTAACATCTCAAGATTGTTGTATTTCTTTTTCCATGTCTTCCTGCACGCATTCTTTTCTTGGATATATCCTTCAAAAATGTCTTATAAATACTTCCATATTGTGTATACCTTGTCTACTTTCTTGATCTCAGAGAATTCACTGTCAAATAGTGCACTTATAAGGGCTTGTTTGGCAACTGCATTAGCTGTAAATGTATCCTTTTGTTTACTAGCAGCACCATCTCTTGAGAGGTCTTTAAGAGAGGGAATAACAACTTCTTGTGTGGCTATCTTAAAGATGTCAAAACCAACACACTGTAGATGTGTTATCATTTTGTTCTTCCAATCCAGATAATTCTCTCCATCGAACTTAGGACTCTCTTTTCTAAAGTATGCCATCTAATCTACCTTAAGCTGTTAGAATTTCTCTTCGAGGCACTTGGCTCTGATACCAATTGTTAGAATAGTCCCAAAGGATAACTAAGAGGGGGGGTGAATCAGTTATTAGATAATTTAATTCTTTATCTTTTATTAACTCTAGAATACAATAAAGTAAATGCACATTCAGATAACACAATAGACAACACCACAATTTGGTTACGGGGAAACCAAATGGTAAAAACCCCGGTGGAAATTAACACCCACAATGAATTATACTTGTTTATAATAATCCATGTTAGAAGATCTTGCAACCCTTTTAGGAGTTGTTCTTTACAATGCAATAAGTGTAGTGACCTGGTTAAGGGTTTGACCTTGTTAGGAGTCTTTTACAAATAACTCTGTTAAGGGTGAGGACTCACTGTCCAAAAGCTCACTGCTTCAATGGTGAAGGCTACAACCTTCTATAGAATAGATATGCACTATATCTGATGATGAACTGTAGAGTAGACCTACTGTCTTGATCAGTTCCAATGTATTGTAATCTTTCACTTCTTCACATAGATCCTTGATGAATGACACACAACTGATATTTTTCTCTATACATTTTTGTCTCTTGTCTTCTCATTCACACTTAGCATTCCACAAATGAACTACTATAAGTATCTTCCTCAAAGTATGAGATCATTGGACCTATTAAGAAACTCTTCATAATATCCTTGTTGGCTTAACTAACCATGAAAGCATAATTACAACCACTCAATATAAACTGAATAGACGCAACACTTCACAAAGTCGGCCTCACCAAATTAACTCTAACATTGCAATCTTGTTGAAACACGTTTGGCACCTTTAGATAACTATCTTCAACTCATAAATAAACTTGAATATACACATGCATATCCTGAAGATAGGCACAACTCAAGAACCAATGCAATACGTCAGCTTTATACAGACAAACTCCAGAAACTGTAACTGCTACTAACAAAATTACACAACTGAAACTTCATATCCAAGTTTGCGTCTATGAACAAAACATAAAAAACATGTCTACAACATTAATATAACCATAGAAGGCTTGATAATGTTAATCTGATAAGTACATACATAACACTTTTGTATATTATATGTTGTCATCAATGACAAACATATAATCAACTAGCTGCCAGAAGTAAATCTTCATCAAAGCTTTCCATTTCTATCATCCTTAAAGATATAACATTGACTACCAAATATTTTGAAGTAACTTACATTGGGTGTTTTACCATACCATAGCTCATAGGGTGTCTTCTTTGTGTCCTTCAATTGTACTTTTCTTAATGTGTAGACAACAGTATTGAAAGCTTCCCTCCAGAAGATTTGGGTGATGCCTTTCTCTATCATCAATGTTCTAGCACAATCAACTATGGATCTGTTCCTTCTCTCAGCAATCCCATATTTCTATGGTGCCCTTCGTGCAGAAACTTGTCTTTTTATACCATGCTCATTGCAGAAATTAGTGAATTCATCTGATATAAACTCTCCTCCTATATCTGATCTTTAGCATTTCAAATCCTTACCACTTTGTTTTTCTACCATAGCCTTATACCATTTAAACATCTTGAATGCTTTAGATTTATCTTTTAAAAACATAATTGTCATCATTCTAGAGTAATCATCAACAAAGAGAATAAAATATCTATCTCTATAATAACACTTTGTCCTCATTGGTCCACATAGATCACTATGGACTAATTCTAGAATATCATCAGATGTATGGGTTTTACTTTTGAAACTAGACTTTGTCATTTTACCTTTTTGAAAATTCTTGCACATGATGTTGTCGGGCTTTGTCATCATTGGTAAGGCTCTTACATTTCTCATTCTTCTTATTTTCATCATGTTGTAAAAATTCACATGACACAATATTTTTTGCCACAGCTATATGTCTTTGTTTCTAGTCATTAAGAAAGTGGTGTTAGTATCATTCAAATAGAATAAGTTACCTTTAGTCTGTTCACCGGTACCAATCAATCTTCTCAATTCATTGAAAATCTTTGCCTGCTTATTCTCAAATGCTACTCTGTGACCTGAATTATTCAGCTAAGAAACACTCAATAGATTATAATTCAATCCTTTTATCCAATAAACATTTTCACATTTAATCAGGTTATTCAACATTATAGTTCCTTTACCTTCAACTTGACAAGGTGTATCATTACCCATTATTATTGTACCACCATTATATACTCAAAAGTGTTAAAATTTTCTTTGTCACCGGTCATGTGGTGAGTGCAACCACTATCTATAATCTAGATATCATTCTTGCTAACCTTAGATATGACTGCAAATTCTACATACCTTTCATCTTCATCTGAATGATCTTTCATAGCCACAGACACCATCTTGATGTCTTCATCAGGTTCGGTGTTAGTATCTTCATCTTTGCAAGCAGATAGGTAGCTAGCTTTCTTTCCTTTGTCCTTGTAGTCTTGGGTATCTCTTCTATCTGATTGTCGGTAACTTCTGTAATCTTTTTTATCACCTCTGTCAGATTTCTTCTCAAAAGATATGTCATTAACACTATCATCTTTTCTTCTATTAGGACATCTTGTAGCGAAGTGTCCAATCTCTTTACAATTAAAGCATACAAGTGGTAACTTGCCTTTTTATTTACCTTTGCCTCTTTGTATTCTTCCAGCCATAAGTGATTTTATTTCATCTAGATATTCTTCTTCACTTCCACTTTCACTATCTTTTCTAAATGTGTGTCTATGACATGATTTTCTTATTCTCATAGAAGACTTAAATGCAGACTCTAAGTTTGGTAAGACACTATTACCAAAGTTATTCATCCCAAATGAAATCAGTCTGCCAATTAAGCTATCAAGAGTAACTATATTGTTTTCTACCGCTCTCATTTCTTGAATGATAGAAACTCTAATATCATATACAGATAGTAAGGTTCTCAAGATTTTAGTTACCACTGTCTCCTCTTCAAGTCTACCTCCAACTCCTCATATAGAATTGACTACTTCTTTGATTTTTGTGTTGTACTGTGTGATGTTTTCTCCTTCTTTCATTCTGAGATAATCAAACTTTCCTCTAAGGCTTTCTACCTTGGCTCTCAGAACATTTGTATCACCTACATGTACAAGCTTCATTTTGTCCCACATCTTCTTTGTATTTTTGCAATCTTTGACATCTTCAAATTCAACATCAGAGAGTGAGGAAGAAATCTCTATTACCATGCAGTTGTGCTCATGCTTCTCTCTCAATTGATCTATTGTCAATACTCCTGTGGGCAACACATATTTAGTATCTACAAATTGAGTAACATCATTACCAATACCTGATAAGTGGAGTCTTATCCTACTTTTCCATGAAGCAAAGTTGTCTTTGTTCAATTTGGGCACATCTCATCTGTTCATCTTGTGATCTTGACTTAGGTCTTGAAACCTTCCTTTCTAAGCACACAAGCTTTGATACCAATTATTAGTAATAACTGAGGGGGGGGGGGTGAATCAGTGGCCTCAAAAATTTATCCTTCCTCCGATCAATAAATATCAGATTATTATGTCCCTACAAGATGCATGCCATGAAATACTAATAATGATTAACTGTCCGTCATTTTCCTCTGCCAGTCCTTATTCTTTCTTGATTATCGATAAGCAGTATAACTATTTACCAAAACTCAGTAAATAAGTAGAGTATACCGATCAATCCAGTGTTAGCTATGTAAGATGCAAAATAGTAAAGAAATGAATCATACACACATAACACATGAATTTTAACGTGGAAACTCTGTTAAGGGAAAAACCACTAGGACCGGTACCCCAAATTTTCACTTTTTTGAAGTGAGCCCTGTTAGGATCCAACCTTGTTAAAGGTTACAAACACACTGTTAAGTGCGACCTTGTTAGAGGATTTTATATATAGAATTTGTCACTTAGTATCAGGCATCTATTGCTACCAGCCTTGAATCGGCCTCCTTCTTAGACTTTCAATAGGTATCGGGCAAGTCCAATGCTACTTTCATGAATCAACCTTTTTGGCACTCCTTGAGATGTACCTCAATATATAGAAGACTATTAAGTCCTTCTCAGTTAAGAGACTTGACGCTTCAATGGTTAAACTGAAACACCATGACCTATTCATATTGCAACTTTGAATTGTAGATTTTGAGATCTATTTAAGTACATTACCTCTCTAACCAATGTATCAATTCAATCCTTGTGCTGCATACTTTCTACTCTGTGATGTTGTGCTCACTGTTTTTCGGTGTCTGCAGAATTCCTTATCTCTTCCTTCAGCTTGTTTGATCATCACTGCATGAAGTTTTTCTTCATTAGTTTCTCTTCAACATCCTCTTTTTATTCACTCCCCTTAATCCCATTCGTAAATGAACTAAGCTTGTCTCTTATATAGACATGATATTCATTGTTTCTTGATTCTTGATTCTTGATTCTTGATTCTTGGTGTGAAAAACAATCCAACCAATTAGATTTAAAGAATAAATCTTGATTTGTCTCGTAGATATCTTCTTCCTAATTGTAAAAATCATATTTAAATCAATCACTTATCTCTGGTCAAATAAAAAAAAGTACACAACCAGTTAAGTCTATTTTTAGCTCTGCCAGTTTGATATTTTGTCATTTTCTGAACTCTCAGTTCTGTTAGTCACCACTATAGTTAGTCATCGGTGACAACTAATAGTTCCATCGGTGAGACTCTAGTTAGCTTCGTGATCTCCATCCGTTAGGCATCATTGTAATTTTACTCTTCGAGCAACCTTCTGACTTTTCTCATTGGGCATCACTGTGGTTTTCCTTTGTCGGGCAATACTATACTTCCGATCGTCAGGTATCACTGTGACTATTATTCTTTTCCCTATCCGTCAGTGTGCACTCCGTCAGTGTTGTTTGTCACTTAGTGAATACTTGACTTTTATGCATTGCTAAAATCATAACCTTGGTTCCTTTGATTCTCTAAATTCTTTGGAATTTTGTACATGACCTTACATATGATATCAATTTGACATCAATGAAAATACAATACATTGACTGATTTAATGCCTTTCATTATCTTCAACTTAACATTGTCAAACATTCAATCAGTTACATGTCATAAGAATTTATATCATTCTATACAAAAGGATCAAACTGATAAATGTAATAGGAGAATATCTTATTTCTCACTCTCTCTAAAAATCAGCTCTTAGAAAACCAGATCTCAAGGTTTTCATATATTCTTGAACACTCCAATTGTAAAGTCACATCCAATTCTACTCTTTGGCATAATACAATTATAAAAACAAACAACTGAACATGGTATTCAAGGGAAAAAAAATTATAGCTTTACAAACCTCAAATCTAGCATCACACTAGAACTGCTTGACAGTAAACTAACATTGGCACATCTACAACATCTAGCAGCCCATGATTCAATTATTTATTACTCTGATTAGTTACAGTAGGAAAATTCAAAACACTAATTTCTAATTTTAAAATTTGACAAATTTGTACACACAACACAGTATTAAACATTGAGAACATATAAGCATTTAGATTAATTTGATCTGCATTCACATAAGATAGTAGAGACCAATTAATTGTTGTGCAGATCCATTTACACGCACCTGCATCGCCTTGTTTGGTTGCGGGAATTAGGAAATGTCAGATTTGAACAAATGCTGGAAATAGTCAAACCATGGATTTGATATTCCATTTTTTCATTTTCAGATTATAGTTTGGACCGTTTGGTTCACCTGGTAGATGATTGAGAAGATGCGTAAGGAATTTTAATTGTTTATTTCTTAATTTTTTTTAATATGGTGTGTATATGCGTGTATATAGACACACATACATGTGTGTGTATATACATATATATACACATGTGTATATATATATATACATATACACATAGGTGTATTTATACACACATATGTGTATATATACACACATACACACATGTGTGTGTATACATACACACACATTTGTATATATATACACACACATACATGTGTGTATAAATACACACATGTGTGTATATATATACACATATGTATATATACATATATTTATATATACATGTGTATATATATACACATATATACACATATACACACACTAGTGTGTGTATACACACACATACACATATACACACATTGATGTATATATACACACATATACACATGTATGTATATATACACATGTGTGTATATACATACATACATACAAGCTTTCTGTAGTGTTAGAAGGAGCTCATTTCAATTCCAATTCCAATTTTGAATTCCAATTCCAGGGTTTTTTAGGAAGATATGAATGCTCATTTTGGGGCAAAATTAGAATTAGAAAATCCCTATTCTATTTTCATGGGGTCGACACAAACATCAAATTTGACAAATCCAAAATTTGTTAATTCTAATTCCACTCTAATTCCCACAGCCAAATGGTATACAGTACTCGGGATAGAGAATACGTATGCTATTCATGTTCAATCCAGTGATGAATTTTTACTGCATTGAACTTCCATCAAGCTAGGGGACCTCGTATTGATTTGTGACAATGAACATATTGTTATACACTAAATTTGCGCCTCTGATCTCAAGCTCTCTTGGTCTTGATAATCCAGTATAACAAGGGAATCATCTCTAGGTTGTGGGACCTATGCTAACTGAGATGAGACCTCCAGGTTCTAGGCT
>MU225474.1:4078-33669 GCA_018584345.1 Thuja plicata | reverse complement strand
AATTTCTCAGATAGGAATATATGAATATGCACAATATAAAAAATGTTCAGTTCATATTTGTACACACCCATACGTTCTTATATGAGAATATAAAATATGTACAATCACTGATTTTGAGCAAGCTTCATAACTATTTTCACAACTGAAAACTATGTAACCATTTGGAAGAGAAAACCCAAGTATAATATGTTGTGGTAACCCTTAATCTCAAAAACAAATTTTTGTCTGTCGTGCCCTTGTTAGGGTTTTAACAAATAAACCTTTCAAAAAAATTCCTGTCATGCCCTTGTTAATCCTTAAAAAATAAACACTGTAAGCACATGTATCAATAAATGTCCCTTTTGGAAACATCAACCTGGGCCCATCAAAAGAAACTGAAAAAGAATAGTATGTTCATAACTAACTGTCATCAAAGAATAAACGGCACAACAGAAAAACCGTTTTCATAAAAAAAAACTACTTCAAATTACCTTAAAGCAGAATGGTTTTTCTTATTTGAGACATACCTGCAATAAGATGATATTGCCCTGTAGAATATATGAGAAACAAATAGCCTCAGGATACCTTCATTTTTGCCAAGAAACTCATCCTCTTTAAGTGCAAGAGAAGACAAATAACATATCCAAAACCCATAACTAACAGCCAAGCATCAAAACTGTTAACAGCAAATACAGTGATCATTGCAACAGCTTGTTTGCGGCAGCTCTTTCTTCGGGTTTGAATAAACTAAGGAAATGATGCTTCAAAGAACACTTTACTTTCACCAACCAAAAACAGATAACATAACATTTTCACATCCGCATAAGGTTACTCAAGTAACCAAAACTTAACCATTATTTAGACCCATGTCAAGTGGAGTCAAACAATAATGAATATGCCTTTAACTATAGTAAAACCCATGGAGATGTCAAGTCAAGTAAATGAGTGGTCCCGCACAATGCAAAAGACTTTCTCCAAATTATTATAATGCCATGTCATCAAGGACGGAGTCAACAGTAAACACTATTCTATTTAGAAAAACAGTTTTGAAATTCAAGTTGTTTTTTTCTTCCTATAATTGAAGATCAACAATGAGCATGCAAAATAATGATTAGCATGACAGAAATATTTTTCTGGACCAAAATAGATGCGAAAGAGTTTTTGAATAACTCACCGGTGAGAATGGAGAGAATTTGAGTATCAAAAGTTCTGAACTCTCATTTCTCTAACGAACCAAAGTTCTTGCTTTCTGTGACCAACCTCTTGCGGTGGAGAGCATTGGAGAGCCAAATCTCGCGTTCCATATGGGATTGTTGTACTTCCCCTGTTAATTGCAAGCATGTCAGTTTAGTGTTGAAAGACTTGATTAAAAGAAACCCAATATATAAGATTGTATAGAAGCAAAGGCAAACTACCTTGAATTGCTAGTAAAATCTAACTGATTTCTTCCTGCAAGTTCTGATTAGATGGCGAAAGCATCATTCCTTTGTAGCTTTCGAACATACATCCAAATGTCCAAAATTGCACCAGCGCAGATTTTCCTTTTTCCCTGAAAAAATCCCAAGTCTAAGATACATTCCTTGAGTACACCATCTAAGGTGTCATTAGTTGAAACATTGATGGCATATTGCAGATACTGACAAAGTACATCTGATGAGTCAATACCGCGCCCTTTTCTGTGATTATTTGATCTATATTTTCGTTTAGAAAGCTTGTTCGTTGCCCTCTGCGAAGCCCTGTGCGATTCCCCATGCATAGAGCTTGCAATGACCGACACCATTTTGTTAATGTATTTACACAGGGTCAATTTCTTTCCAATTCGAAGCTTACTGCTGCTTAATCCTCTTAGTTTTTCTTCTGTGATTTCCACTCTTTGTAAGGCTAATAGTTGCGTCTTCTTTATATAAGAAATTAAACAACTCGGTTTTATTGAAGTTGCAAAAGGAATCTGCATTCTCAGCGTATACGCGTATGAGTCTGCATAAATTTCAATTATTCCCTTTCACACTCACTTTCGCGGGAATCTGCATTTAAGAGATCTTTCCTCTTTCTCATGAATGCGCGTGGATTTTTTATCTCCTTCCTTTCATACTCTCTTTCGCATGAATGTGTAAGAGATGTTTCCTCGCAATGGTTTCGTATAATCTTGTTGCATTCCTTTCATCTTAAATATGGTTTCAGAATGACACCTGTCAAACTAGTTGAATAAGTTAATAAGTTAGTTGGAGTTTGCTTCTATTCACCATATTGTTGTCAGCATATGTAGACCCAAAAATATATGGCTGGTATAGTGGACTATAAAAGGACCTTTCATTTCCTCCTTTTTTTTATGACCGCGTTTTGGGTTTTCCAAATTATCATGCTTAAGTTAACATTTTAAATTAATTATTGAAACTATGTTATCTTCAAAATATTATAACATGGTGTTAAATCATAAACTATGGTATCTTCAAAATATTATAACATAGCACTAAATCATAAACCAGTGATATCAATTATATTTAAAGAAGCGTTATATATATAGATTTATTTTTTTTAAATTAGAAAGTGTATAACTATAATGATTTTAATAAGGACTTTTCAATTTGATGTTCATAATACAAGACATGATAATAATGATGGAATTACTAAAGCCTACACTTACAAAACATTCTCAACCCAATGCTAATCATAATGCAAGACAAGTGTTGGTGGCTCCATAGAATGTGCTTATCCCTTCAAAAAAAAAAAAAGCTAGTAAGCCTCGTTATAAGAAAATTACTATTTACAAGTGTATGTGCTTCTTGCAAGGGCACTCTTGGTAATATCACAAATTTTAGAACCTTGTCTCGTTTGATCACCCACTCGGCATGGGCTGGATCGCATGCTGGTTTATGCCACAAATTGCACTAGACATTTTGGGTAGAAGTGAAGGAGTTGCAGGTTCAGGAAGGAGAAGATCAAGCACTGGGGAGTTGCAGGTTCAGGGAGGAGTGAAGAGCCATAACAGACCAGCATAAGGAGCTGCGAAGTCAGGCATTGTCACTGCTGCTAATTTATTTTGGGTAAAAATCAGTAGTCACCCTTGAGTTTTTCCAACTGTGCCATTTCAAGTTGGCTATGTGACATGTACGTAAAGATTTAACCAAAAAGACAAGGGGAATGATGGTGGAGGGGAAAGAAAAGAAAAACAAGTGGGAATTATGCTTAGTGGAAGCTCAACCAAATTTTGGAGTCTCTCTTTTTCTCCACGCATTTTAAAGGAAGCATAGAGAATGCATATGAACTGTTTGACAAAATACGTCAAAGTAATGTAGAACAATGGAACACCTTGGTAGAGACATGAGCTGGGACAGTCCTGGCCATCTACAGATGTTGAGATGGCATAGCATTGGTCATCCATTTTAGAGACGTGTGTTGGCATAATAGGGCTTCCTTAATGAGAGAAGGATTGCTCGAACCTGCATAGGCCTCCACGAGCCGTGTGATGACATTCCATTTTGAGTCTTAAAATCAAAACTTGTCTATTTCTGAGTAGTGGTGTTGACCTACGTATATTGAGTTATTTTCATTTTGTGTTTGACTTGGAACCTCTGTACCATCTTCGAAGATTACATGCACTTGTTTGGCGTGTGTGATAGCCCTTTTTGGTGTGTATGAGTACCTTGTGTTTGTGGTCGAGTTACTATCATGTGAGCTTGGTGGGGTGGGCATGAGGGTTCTATATATTAAGGTAGCGTTGGACTACTACTACAGGGGACCGATGTACAGATGATGGTCTTCCTCCAGAGATAGAAACTATGGCATTGAGTTCTCAATTCTATCAATTACATCTAGTTCATTGATATATATGTGTTTGATGTTTTTGCTTATTAGATTAGCCTTTATTATGTTATTGTTGTTTCTATCAAATGAATTTGATTTTGTGCATCTAGTACTCCTCGGTGTGGAGAAATCCTTGCATTTTAGCCGTACGTTGGTGTCGGCAAGCCTACTCAATTATTAGACTAAGAGAACTATGTTTAGAAATGTGTTTAGTTCATTTTTATATTTTGTAGGGAAGTTTAGTGTATATGTTAATTATTTTAATGCATATGTAAAATAGATTAGCACTTATGCAAAACAACGTAGCACATATATACAAAATAGTGTAGCACATATGCATTATGTTTTAGTGATTTTGTTTTACCTGATTATTGCATATAAAATAGAGAGCACTTCTCGAGGGTGTGCTCAAAAGGTAATTTTATATTCAGATTCCTTAAAATTTTTGGATTCTTTTCAAGTATTTACATTCTTTTTTCTTATTCAGTAGGGTATAATAATGATCACTATTCCAATTTGGGATAAAAAATGGACCTTGCTATGGATTGCACTGAGGATGAACTTGTCGAGCCTTGATTGCTAAATGTTGACGATGGTTTGGTCTTATATCGTGAGGTTTGTGGACATGGTCCATACTCTCATGTGGTGGCTTTAACTTGACTTGGTTGTTTATGCTTGTCTTAGGGTTGTCTTGGAACCTTTGGTTGTGATTTAAGCCTTCCTCTTGTGCATGATCATTTCAGGAATGTCATTTTTTCTATCTTTGCAAATGCTACTAGTTATTATTGCACTATCTAATTGATGTTATATCTTTACCTATCATAAAAAATTTGTTAAGTGCATATTTGACCCTATGTTTCTGAGAGTTCTTTGGTAGGGCATTACAATACTGTTCTTTTACAAATTTCCTTTCATGATTCACATGTTGTTTCTACATACGCTGCTTCAACAAATAGAAGTGGTACTATGGGATTCTTCTTGGATGCCCATGATACTACACCCATTCCGAAATGAAAGACATATTTGGATTCCCTTTTCTTTTTTATCAATAATTTTTGTGCCACCATATTTATAAATGTAAGGTTATGTACTCTACAAGTCAAACTTTTATTAGATATTTTTCTTTTTTACCACTCTCCAAATGGTGACAATATACCTATTTAAACTTAGTATTTTAATTCATGAACGACATGATTTCAACATGATAAATCTATCTAGTAACAAATCTAAGCACAAGAACAAACTCGTGTATCTATAGTGAAATCTAAGCACATGAACTCCACATCTTCCTCACACTTTATAAATATGCAGCTCATTGATTATGACTCAAATTGGAGATATAAAAGTAAAATGAGCTGTTTGTGCTCGGTATTCAATATAACTTTTATCATTAGTCAACCTCAATTGCAAAATATGTTTGGATATTTCCTTTAACTTTTCTAATATTCTCTATAAGCATTCATCAACACTAATGGTGTTGTACAATTTTTTTGATTCTAGGTCTTGTCTTAACGTGAAACTCAATCGCAACTTTAGTGTTAGCATAACTATTTTGTTCACAAAGTTTATGGTTAATTTTTTGGGTAAATCAATGTGTTTCTTTAAAAAAATTGCATGTTTTGGGGCATAGAGCCATATCATTATAGACAACATCTCAAGCTCGTAAATGTTAATAGAAGAAGAGCATCTACATGTCTCTCTCTCCCTCTCTTCCACCAACAATCAGCTCTTGAGATAGTCTTATATTCTTGGACATTGAAATGGTGATGTCACACCCACTCCTACTTTTATCATATATAAAAATATATATAAATTAACAATAAACTATGATCTTCAAGAGAAATTTTTTTGTATATTTATTAAAATATAATCAATATATATCATTTTAATGAAACTAAAATTCTTCCTACAAACGTAAAATCTAACATGACACTTAACTTAACTATTTGGTAACAAACTAACCTCAACATAACTTAACTTGAACTATTTGATACAAACTAACCTTAACATAATTATTGGCAGTACATGATTCAAATAGTTTTTTATTCTTAACAAACATTACAATATGAAAAATTCAAGAAAGTAATTTCTTATTATAAATTTTGATAGATTTGTACATATAAAACACTGCTAAAAATTGGATACTTACGAGCATTTTACTAATTTAATTTACATTCACAAGAAATGACAGATCAAATTTATTTACTGTGCAAATAACACAAGACCATTTCTACACACCCACATCGAAGTTTATACATAAGAAAGAATTGTCTTGGGTTATACAATATATTCATTATGCATTTACAATCCTGTAAAAAACTATTTATTGCACTCAATTGTCATTAGAATTGATCATAATTTTAGGCTGAAAACCTAGAGGCCCTTAAATTGATCTGTGCCAATGAATATGAAAATAATGAAAAATATTTATGAAGAATGTCAAGATCCTCAGATCTTATTCTTGAAGATGGAAGATAAAAGTCAATGTTGGGTATGTGAAGCCCAACGGTCATGACCTTTCACCTTCTCCCACCTCCTCAGTTGATAGATGTATAAGCTTATATATATTGGTTGTGTACATGCCATGTAGATTGTATTGGTTAAACGATAATAAGATATTTCCCTGCATTGAGAGTGGATGTAGCTAGATTTGGCGAACCACTATAAATCGTTGTGTTATGTGTTTTGTCTTTACTTTTCTTATTGTTATCTTAGATATGTTTATTAAGGTTATCTGCTTGATTAAAACTTACAATTGGTATCAGAGCTTGGTTAAATCCAAGGAGCAGATATGGAATACAACGATGCTCTTATTTTGACCACAACAGAAGTTGTAGCAAATGATTGGGTGCTTGACACAGGAACATCATTTCATATTACCTCACACAGGGAGTTTTTCAAAACCTTCAAAAGCGGTAATTTTGGTAAGCTCTTTCTCGCAAATGACAAATGTATTAAAATTGTTGGGAAAGGAGATGTTTTGTTAAAACTAGCCAGTGGAAATAGTTGGCTGTTACGGGATGTTAAGTATGTCCCTCAAATTAAAAATAATTCTATTTCAGTTGGGCAATTGTTCTCTCAAGGACATAATGTCAGGTTGGAATCCAATAAATGGAAGGTGACAAAGCAAATCCAAACTAAAGTGTGGTTCCAAAATTTGAAGTTAATGGCAGTTGGTAATAGGGCATGACCAAGAGGAGGGCTTATTGCAGATACCAAGAGGGAACTCCCCAAATCATTTCTATGGTCCAGGTTAAAATTTTGTAGCTTGGTTTTGTCAAATGTGGATCTATATTTTCAAATGCTTTACATAAGATCAAAGATAACTTCTCTATGTTTGGCACTACTTCAATGCTCTTTTTTCCATCAAGGGATGAAATCAACCTCTCCAAGTGGACACTCTTAAGTTGAGTGAGTGAAGATAAGACATCTAGACCTTTCATTATTGCCTTGTTTGTTCCACAATTTGATATCATCATAAGCTTAAATTTTTTCATGGATTTCAGAAATGGGGAAAAAGTATTCTGTCAAAGTAAAGATTAAAACCAAAGCTTCTATTTTAGGGAAATCCATTTCATACCAATCATTTTCCTCATTAGAGCCCGCATGTTTTAATTACAAAAATTCAATTAGAAAATTGTGCACTAATAATGACTACTAGTTAAATATGTGAAATTCATGCACATGCCAGCAAAGTTACTAACAAAAGTGATGTAAAGATTATTATATTCAAAAAATCATTTTTGAAATTCATCCATATATATATGGTCGTTATATTCACATATATCATTCTCAAACTAGATATAAACAAATCAATTTCACTCAATGAGTTCGGATATATAATATCTAATGTTCATAGAGATATTTTGAAACATGAGTAGAATCTTCATAAATAGTTTCAAACATAAAGTTTCCAATGATTTCAATTATATTTTGATGGAAGTATACATACATACATCTCTTAATTGCTTTATACTTTATTAAACTTTTAAGTGAAATAACATAATGCAATATTCCAACCTTTGGAAATTTTCCAAAACCTAAAACTAAAAACTTTGCACTCATAGCTGAAGAGAAACTAAGACTAAGATCAATCACCATAAATAACATATACTATAAATAGTAATATGCTAAAAAGAGTAAATTAATGAAAAATCTCAATTGACATAATTGATGTCAAGACAAACACTTACCAAAAATAGTAAGAACAAACAAGTCAAAAATCATTCTAGAAATTCATCTCCATCAATCCATGATTTGAACACATTGAAAACATTTAGATGCTCTTCTGATTATGCTAACACTAAGCCAGAAAGCCAACACCAGGTGCACCACAAGAGAACTTGAAAATGTGGACATTACATACCTAAAAACCAAAACAATATCTATAAGCTCTTGACTTGCATATGTACTTGTACATAAAAAATGTCAAAGCTCGATATATCATTTACAAGCACTTAGGGTGCAAAAAAGTTAGCTATAATGGATACTAGTACATGCTTTACCTATATTTTAATGTCCTTTCTTACATTTCATATTATTTTGTTTTTTAACTTTCTTTCAATTACTTCAATCCATTTTATTTATATTTATTTATTATAATTATTTCATTCAATTTACTCATTTCTTAATTCATGTAAGAACATTTACAAAGGAAGAAGAAGAGTAATTGACCCATTAATGAGGTAGGGTAACCTTTCATAGGTTGGGGAATTACTTTTAATAATAGATAAACTATGGATTGGATCGAGTAACCGAATTCACTCAACCTTCTATTAATTAACTAGATTACTAAATTTGAAATTTAGTTAGCTGTCAAGTACTACTTTGTTGCACCCCAACACCTGCAAAACTCATCAGATTATTGCACATAATTGCTTCCTTAAAAATAGAGTTGGAGCTGCTTGAGGATTTTTAGGAATATTCTAAAGCAAGCAGTCCCATGAATTTTATTCTTCAGTTCAACTTAAATGTTTAGCCCCGATATTTAAGGAAACTTTTATCTTCCAAAATTTATGTACTAATAGAAATTTGTGTTAAAATAATTAATTTCACTCTAAAATATGACATGTGGCAGAAAAATCTCCTAAGCTGGTGGGGCAATTTCTAGCCCCACCCCATTTTCACCCGCTCAAATTTTAAGATCTAAAAAGTAGGGGCTCCTATTTTCTAGCATGAGATACCAATTAATCCTATAGCCTTAAAAAATATTTGTTATGAGATCTCTAGCTCCTTAAAAATAGAGCTTAAGCCCCACCCATAGGATCCCAGCCTTAGTATCTAGTTAGTCTAACAAATATGTGAATATAAAAAGGAAAAATTGAAATAATTAAATTAATAAATTCCAACTACTTAATAATTGTTTCGAATTGACAACTACCCAAAACCCCAGAAGTAGAAAAGAAACAAGCATCCTCAATCAAAACAAAAAGACTGCGGGGTATTATAGTTCAACTCTCAAGGCTGCCAAATAGCATGTAGTGATTCGGTTGATCTAAACCACTGGAGTTTGGTTTGCATATTTTTCCTTAAATTTTTTAGCATTTTCAATTTTCTTCAAGGAATAAGTGAGGACTTCAATTTAATTTTGTGTTTCTTACTGTCATGGTTAGTATCATTTCCTCCACAATAGAATTTTATTCAAATTTAAGTATCTATATGGCTAATTTGTCTGGGAAATCAACCGTCCATCTTCAAAAATTTTGTATGTTTGGGGTATGAAGCCAATAACAGAGCAGCATAAGGAGCTGCGAAGTCAGGTACCGTCACTGCTGCTAAATTATTTTGGGTAAAAATCAGTAGTCACGTTTGAGTTTTTCCGGCTATTTGTTTTCCATTTCAAGTTGGCCATGGGACATGTAAGTAAAGATTTAACCGAAAAAACAAGGGGGATGATGGTGGAGGGGAAAGAAAAGAAAAGCAAATGGGAATTATGCTTAGCGGAAGCTCAACCAAATTTTGGAGCCTCTCTTTTTTTCCACGCATTCTAAAGGAAACATGAATGAAAATGGGGAAGCATAGATAATGCATATGAACTGTTTGACAAAATACCTCAAAGTAATGTACAATAATGGAACACCTTGGTAGAAGGGTATGTTTGAAACAGGTATGTACAAAGGCTTTAGAAAGCTTTATTTGACTGTAAAATAATATCTTGCCTCCTACGCTAAACAGAAGTTGGGGAAAAGGGTATATATGCCATTAAAAGCATGTTTGAAAACAGATTTCTTTTAGGATGGTTGTCATCCTTAGTCATAGGATGGCTATGACTCTTTTATTACTTATGAACTCAAAATTAAACTATATCATCTACTCGTGATCTTGTGTAATCCGTTTCATATAGGAATTGTTAGTGTCTGAAAGAAGCATAATAGACCATATTTTTGTATTGGCATGGATGTTGTTACTTTACTATGTATGCTGAAAAGTGAATGATTCTCATGTCAACTAACACAATATAGTCCATATATCACTATAAACTTGACATAGTAGGGAATGATTCCATTAAAAAAGATATGGTGATAAAAGTTGGATTCATCTGGAAATGAGTGGGGATTTAGTGTTGGTAGGGGATTTTGGTGTTATAGTCTCCAAGTATCAATAAAATATAGTTAGAGTCCACTACATTTTCAGATTTTCTATAAATTATTAAATTATATTGAAAAAGAATAGTGGTGTCTCCAAATACCCCGGTCTCCTATTTTGAAAAAATAGTCGTACGAGTACCGATACCAGTTTCTGGAGTCTCCAAGTACCGCGTCTCCGTGCAACCTTTAATAGTAGTCAAATAAAAGAAGACAATTTCTGTAATTTGTATTTATAAGTTACAACACAGGACTGGAAATTGTAAACATATGTGCATTTGGATTAATCTACACACCATATTTATAGAAAAGAAGCACTGTTAATTCCCGAGCCAAATATAATTGCAGCATGGATGACTCCCACATGTTTTCCATACTCTCACATCCTAGGTTCATACAAAACAGAGAAATGTCTTGTTATACATGAATAAACAAGTTTACAATGTTTACTGCACTGATCTTACCACAAAAGTTGATCACAATCATAGGCAAAAAATATAGAGGAACTTATATTGATTTGTGCCAGTAAGTATGAAAATGTATTGAAACTTTCACATGAATGTCAAGAACCTTGGATCTTGTCCTTCAAGATGAAAGATAAGAGAAGTTAATCATCAAACCAATTCAAACTAAATTGTACTTACAAAATTTCAACTCTAAGCTCAAAAGTAGAAATTTTCTTGGCCCACAACCACTGCCTCCCAATTGTCTCATCACGGGTAACAAGCTCCATGGAACTTAGTTCACAAACAGTTGAAGGTAACGTTGTCACACGAGAACACTCTCATACGAGAACACTCTCATATAAAGCTCCCTCAATTTCTTGAGTTGTCCTATTTCCTTTGGAAGTTCTTTCAAGCCCTCACATAGTGAAATGTCTAGTTATTCCAACTGTCCAAGTTTTCCAATTGACACAGGAAGCTGTTCCAGGTGTAGTAATGCGGATAACCTTGACATTTTTAGATAGCTTATATTTTCAAATTCATATGGTAAGTTTTGAAGCAGATTACAGTTGGTAATAGAGCATGACAGAGTGGGGGGCATATTGCAAATACTGAGGGGTAACTGCTCCATATCATTGCTGTGGTCCAGTTTAAAATCTTGTAGCTGGGTGTTGATGAACGTGGATATATTTCCAAATCCTTCACATACGCTCAAAGATAGCTTCTCTAAGTTCTACAGTACTTCAATGCTCAGTTTTTCACCAAGGGGTGAAATCAACCTCTCCAACCGAACACTCGAGTGAGTGATGATAAGACAGTTGAGAAATGAAAATAGTAAGTGTTGCATCGTAAAAATGTAGATATTTTAAATAATTTAAAAGATTTTTGAGTTCATCCACTAAACAAGGGATTAGAATGTTAAAGACATAGTATTAGTTTTTTCATTGTCAATCAGAAATAGATTTTGTGAACAACAGAGAAGTTGAAGCAATAACTTACACCTTATATTATATAAAAAAAATGCTTGAATTTCAATTGTATTTCACAATTTGACGTTAGAGGTGAATATTAAAAATAATGGTTAACATCTCCGAGAGAGAGAGAGAGTCCATGTGTAAATAACTCACCGGTGAAAATGGAGAAAATTTGAGTATGAAATGCACAATCATTAAGCAACTCCCCTTCACCAAACAAACTAGTTTCCCTGTTTGTTATGACCAAACTCTTGTTGTTGATCACATTGTCTTGGTGTGCCAAATACAAGGTCGGGTCTCATATCACATCATGCTATGAAGAGCATAGCTTAGAGGCATTTCCATGTGGAATTGTTTTACTTCCCCTGCTACATGTTAGCAAGTCAGCTTTGTGTTGTAAAATATGGTAATAGAATATCTAAGATATGAAAGGAAGATCAGTACCTTAGAATAGTGTTAAATTTAACAGATTTTTGCTTGCAAGTTTTAGATGAAATAGCAAAAGCGTCATGCCTTCGTAGATTTAAAACATAATTTAAATAACCAATAGTGCATCACCACTGGTTGTTGTGCTTCGTAAATAACTCCAAGCATAAGAAACACTTAATCTAAGGAATCAATACTAGTCTGCAACAATCTAAATAGTCCTTTTCTGTGATAATCTGAAATCTACTCCCCTTTAGAACTCTTGTTCATTTCTTTTTCCCAAACCTATTGTGGCTGCCAATACAAAGAGCATTTAATCACCTTCAGAGCGAGTTGCAGACCATCACATTCTGCTTGCATAGACACTTCATAAAATGTAGAAAACATTTGTAAGAAAATAAATTCAGAAAACAACAAAATCTAGTAAATAAATAAATATTTTTTATGAGAAGCCAAAAAATATAATTTCAGAAAAATCCATACCTCCTTTACTAGATTTGAATCTATAGTGCTTAGAATTGATCCGTTCAAAAATCCAGAAGCGGAAAAGCAATAGAACATCCTTTGGGCCCAACAATGGTAATTAATGGAACTGGGGCTAATGTAAATAACAAGCAGGTTCACCAGAACATGATAGCTCTTTAAGCTCTTGTCCAACCAGCCGACATCTGCTTCAGAATTTACCATATGATCTTGGAAATATGAGCCATCTAAGAATATCAAGCTTATTAATATTGACTTTACTGGTCCTGAAAAAGCTTCCAGTATAAATTGGAAAGCTTGGACAGTTGGAATATCTAGATATTTCAGTATGTGAAGGTTTGGAAGAACTTCCAGAGGAAATATGACAACTCAAGAAATTGAGGGAGTTTGGTATGAGAGAATGTTCTCGTTTGAAGAGGTTATGTACAACTATTTGTGAACTAAGTTCCCTGAAGCTTGTTGTATGTGATGAGAAATTGGGAAAGTGGTTGCTGGCCAAAAAAATTTCTACTCCAAAGCTCATAGTTAAAATTTTGGAAGCACACCTTCACTGTAAACTGCCAGCACATTAAATACATAGTGTCAATGTTTATGTGATGGCTTTTTGGGCTGAGCCATTGCTAATAGACAATGACAGAGAGGACATATTTGAGATACCAAGGGCCAACTCTTCAAAACTTCTACTTTGATCCAGACTAAAATGATATAATATTGCTTGTGTTGAATGTGGATATATTTCCAAATCCTTAACATGAGCTCAAAGATATTTTCTCCAAGTTCTGTCTTCTTTATAACTTTGTTTTCCAACAAGAGGTGAAATCGATATCTCTAAGCAGACACTCTTAGGGTTGAGTGACTAAAGATAAGACATCTAGACCTTTCATTGTTGCCATTTTTGCATCATAGGTTAATACCATAAAAAAATTACTTATTATTGATTCCAAATATGGGGGAAGAATCAAGAAAGTATTCTGTCCCACAAAAGAGTAACAGAGCCTCTGTCTCAGGGGAATCATATCATGCCAGCAATTTCCTCCGTAGGGTCTGCATGTAAAAATCACAAAGGAAATCTAGTTAAAACATTTTGCATTAATTATGACTATCAGTTTATAGGTTCTATTCTCGTCTTATTGAAGCTGAATCCAGGAATGGATATATGGAAGGAAAAAAGAGAGCTTATAGTTGCACACAGAAAAAGAACGGTGCTTAATATTACAAGAAGAAAAATCTGAGAATTTAAAACAACAGTGTTGCATATTGTTGCTAATTAGGAAATAGAACATTTAGAACATCCAAAAAAAGTAGTTTAAAGACGTTGTTGAGCTTACCTGCTGAACAAGTGATTAGAATATCAAATCCTTACAATAGGTTGTTTGAAAATTAACTTAGAACAGTGATGCAAACATCATGATATGAAGAAAATCATGTTTAAAATTCAATTCTAATGCACAATTTAGCATCAAAGGTGAACGTAAGCATAATGATTAATATTAAGAAAAACAAAATTGGGGCCCAAGTGTTTTTGTAAGAGTTTTTGAATAACATACCAGTGGGAGTGGAGAGAATTTGAGCATCAAATGAATGATCCTTAAGCAACTGTCCTTTACACAACCTCTTGCAGTCGACTACATTTTCTTGGTATGCCACATAAAAGATCAAATCTGGCATTACATCATGCTGAGAGAAGTATAGATCCGAGGTATATTCATATGGGATTTTTGTATCTCCCCTGTTTTGTGCAAGTATGTTAGTTTACTGTTGAAAAATATGATAAGAAGAGATCGAATATAGGCCTGTGCAGGTTTTGAGAATAGTGCATCACCATAGATTTTCTTTTCTTCTAGAAATAATGCCAAGTCTAAGATACATTCGTTTGCTGCATTATCTAAGGAGTCGATACTGGTATGCAGGAATCTAAATAGCCATTTTTTCTGATAATTTGATGTGCATTCTCCTTAAGATATCTTCTTTTTGCCCTTTTCCAATCCTCTTGGGCATCCCCACGCGAAGAGCTCACAATCACCTTCAGAGCAAGTGGCAGGCCATCACATTCTGCTTGCACCTGCACATCATAAAATGCATAGAAAATTATTAGCACACCATGTGGAACAACAAAATATTATCAATAAATAATTGATTTAGAAAACAACAATTATAACATAAAAATCCATACTTCCTTTACTAAATTTGAATCCATCCAAGAGCCCAGAAGCAGAGAAACAACAGAGCATCCTCTAGGCCCAACAATGTTAATTGTGAGAGCTTTGCAGCGGGGGTTGTGGGGATTGTAAATTTGTCTCTGGTAGTTATAAGTGTCTTGTATCATCGATCTTCAACATTGCGAAGTTCAAATAATAAAATTTACACACATTTTCCACAGAAAACATAACAAGTAAATCAACTAATAAAAGAACACTTCCTATCGCACTATAGGATAAAACAAAACCAGTAAATCAAGAGGGAAATCATAGAATAAGATCAAAGTTCTTCTCTTCTTGTGCACATACGACGTTTAAAGAGTCAAAACACGGGATTTAAAGAGAATGGACTAATTAATAAAGGCTTATAACATTCAGGAAAACATGAACATAAAAATTCAGGAAAAACCTTTAATTTGAAGATGATTTCAGAGCACTCTTTCTGCCACCTCCCACATAATGCACACCAACTACCAAATCCCCAATACATTTCTCCAATCTCGTGTAAAACTCAGTATTCCTATGAAAATTATTATCATAATAAGAGCAATACATGGAATCATTCACCATTTCAAAACTGTCAATAAATGAATCGAAGCCATTTATTAAACTTGTCACAAACTGTTTCTTTACATGATTTCTTTTTCTTTGCAACACTATCATATACATCTCTTCTTTATATAACACTATGTAGACTGGCAAATACGAATGACTCGTTTTGATTGAAGTTTCCATGAAATTGCATTCTCAGCGTATACGCGCATTAATCTGCATATTATTTTTTCACCTACTACCAACCTTTTCGGATTTGTATCATAGAACAAATTAATTTGAATGCTATGTATGTGGGGTTTTCTTGCTCGCCTATTCCTTCCATTCTTGCTGCCACCAAGCTGACTTTTCTACAAGTTTGTTTATGGAGAATGTTTTCTCATGAACATTTAATGACAAGTTTTTAATTCTTCTAAGGTATCATTTCTTAGATTTACTTGTCAAATAGGATCATCCTTCAAATAATAAAAATATAATATCATGGTAAAGTAGACTAGCAAATATACCTTATCTTTAAGAGTACAGTTTATTATTAATTTATTAAATACTTGTTCATCGGTATTGTATGTTAATTTATACAAATATATTTTAGATTTTATTTATTTTAAACATAATGTTAAAAGATAATTTTATAATTATTTATTTAATTAAATTAGTTTCTAAATGTGTATAATTTTTTATTTAAATCTAAGAAATGATGAACTGATTGCAATAGTTCAACAAGGAGTCTTGTATTAGCATTCATAATATGGAGCATAATAATTGTGCAACTAATAAGGGTTTGATAGGTATGACACATTCTTAGTCCAATACTCATGATATAGTGAGGTAAGTGGTAGTAGGCTTCATAGTATCATACAACCTACTTGCCCTTTTAGTCAAGCTCTTCAGAAGGTTGATAAACCTTGTTATTCAAGAAGGCCACTTGCTACAAGTGATTAATCTTATTTCATTTTATGCCGTGCCTTCATTTTTTAAAATCACTTTTTCCCTTGAGGACAATTGGTATTCTCACAACCTTCTTTGATTTTTGGAAGGAGGAGAATTTGTTCCTAAGAATTTTCATGCAATTCAGAAAATTCTCCCTAACCAAAGTGAATTTCTCTTAGAATAATTATTCTATTTTTAAAGGGTTGGACTCTGAGGAAATATCATTAGACCTATGTTTTAGATTGAGTACTACTTATATAAAATTAAGGGTATGATAAGATTTACAATATAAGTTTGCTGTGTGAGAATATTAATAGAGATTTATGCCTTTGGACATTCTTTATTTTTAAGAGATCAAGGTCGTTGATTTCTTACATCCTATCATGTATCATTTCATATGGCCAATTTTTTTAGTCTGAAACCTCGAGGAAGGATTTGGTGATGTGGTGATAATTGTGGTCCTACAAATTAGTAGCCCAATTAAGCTACACATGATTTTGATACTTATAGCAAGGCTTTGCGGGCTATGTTAAACAGTAACAAGGCCTTTAGGATTGTCAAATCTATTCTTTGAATAATGTAGTCCAAAGTACCCTTTTTTGGTGTTAGCTTGCACATGAACGACTTAAGGCTTAGTATATCTTTAATGAAAACTTTAATATGGTTGCGGGAGTATCCAAGAAGAATTGCACATCCCAAGGAGATGGAGAGTCGATTAAAGAGAGGCAAGGGTTCTACGTGGTTAATAAATTTAGCCTTAATGATACTATCTTGTCTTTCAAACTATTTATTTGGTATGGTACACCTAGTTCGACTTGTGTAGTAGTGTGGGAAGAATAATAAAGTGATTTATAGTTGCACTATGATTTTTGTGCAACTGTATTTTCAATTGTAAGCTAATGTACTCTTCGAGTCAAATCTTTATTAGATATTATCTTTTTTTACCACTCAAACAACGTGCTTTCAATATGCTAAGTGTCACGGGGCTAGATTGTGAGCTATATTGGATGGCTCACTTTCTTGTTTGTTATCTTGTTGGGCAACTTGGTGTGGAAGTTGCTCGCTTGTCTGGAGTGTTGGTTCTATTCTTGATAGTTGGGGTTCACAGCAATATTGAAGCGAATCCAGTTTGTCATCGCGATACAGATTGATACTTTCAGACTTTTGTATGTCAAGGCGGCATAGCTTGGTTCTTACTGGACGACTTGGATCTACATTAGGTTTTGTCTAAGTCATTTGGCTCATTAGCATTTGGGGTTTGCATCAGAGGTTGTAGATGGCTGACTTGGGCTTGGCGCATGTGTTTTACATTGGACATTGAGTAGGCTGACTTCCCTGAGCGGTTATGTAACGTTTATCCGTTGATTGCGGATGATTTATGTAATTGGGTCTTAGTGCAAGTCATGGTGCAACTTGTTGGATTCATCGAGGCATATTGGCGGTTTGGATCCGGAGTGGAATTATCTTAGCCGTTGATGCATATCTCGAGGACGCCGGGACTATGTTCTTTGGCTAAGGCAATGTTGCCTTTACAAGGTGAGCTCATTGTAGCTCATTTCATCAATTAGAGGTGAAGCAACAGCGGCGAATAACAAGGAGCACTAGCAGGAGTGCGACTTGGTGAGGCGACTGTTGTAGCACCGCGCTTAGAACAAAAGTGTTGTGCTTCTTGTTGCTAAGGCATTGCAACTTTGTATCTTGTATGAGCTGGAAGGGCTCAAATCATTATCTCAATACTTGGTGGTGATCTGCATTTTTCAATACACGATCCTAACCTTGTCATGGAACTCATTTTGCAGTGATAAGGAATTCTGGGCGAATTCGCCCCACCCATAATTTGGTCCGTGTTTTTGCTTGTGCATGCTTTACTTTATATTTGGGAGTTACAAATCTGATAAGTCTTCCGTTGCATTTAGTGGTGAGGCATAGTCTGGTATCCCCTTTGCAAGCTACTTGCTTACATAGATGATTTGGATTGCTAGTGCCGAGGGTCTTTCTCCAAAGGTCCCTACAGGTGGTATCAGACCAAGTTGGTGCTCTAATCAGATGTGAAGTAAGCATGGCAGATGCAGACAACCAGTATGAAATGGAAATCAGTCAAGTTCCGGAGACGATGAAAACTGCTAAGGCGACAGCGAAGTCCAAGGATCTGAAACACAAAGATTGGTTGCTGGATCATGAGGGAAGATTTGAAGCATTGGAGAATTCTGATCTTGAAGAGCGACTAGAGGAGAAGTGGATCGAAGACTTGGCCAAAGTATCCGAGAAGGTGGATGCGCTGAAGGAGGAACTTCGGTTTCTCAAAGACAGCCAACAGATCTACCAGGCCTTGCTGCAAGGTGGAGGGAAAGAGAAGGCGACTCGAATCAGCTCTTATGACGGTGACCGGGATGACAAAGCTCTCGATAATTTCTTCTGGGATGTCGAGGAGTATTTGTCATGTGCGCCAAAACTTAGAGATGAAGTGTTGTTGAAGGAGATAGCAACTCACCTCACTAAGAGTGCTAAGCTTTGGTGGTGCACTCACTTGGTGGATGAACGTGCGGGCAAGCCAGTCAAGAAGATCAAATGTTGGGCAGATGTGAAGCTGGCACTGCATGACCAGTTCAAACCCGGTAACTCGGATTGGATCATCCGATCTCGATTCGATCAGCTGCGGCATACCGACACCATCCATGAATATGTTAAGGCATTCTAGGTATTGGATCTTGAATGCAATAAACTCAATGATTTTGAAAAGTTATTTCTTTTTACAAAATGCTTGCAGTCTTGGGCCAAAGATGAGCTGTTGAGGCAAAAGGTGCAACCAATTGCCGAAGCAATTTCAATTGCAGATAGTCTGCTTGATTACAAGGGTGATGCTGCAAAGGAATTTGGTGGAGCTCAGCCTGACAACTTGAGAAAGAGGTTCCGCCGTGATGAGAAGAAGAATGGGCCTCCTTCTAATCAGTCCAGCGAACCAAAGGGCAAGAAAGGAAACAAGGCGAATGGAAAAGACTCGAAGAAGAAGGATCATACTCGGAAGGAAAAGAGGAAGGATCCCAAATCGAGCTATTTTATTTGTGGCAAGGATGATCACTGGGCGAGGAACTGTCCAGAAAGGAGCAGAGTCAATGTTCTACTTGTGGAAGACAAGTCTATGCCATCCATGAGCACAATCTGATTGCTCAACTCATTGACAAGATGCAGCACACCGCAAAATCTACATGAGCTTTTCTATGTGGAGACCTTTTTTGGAGGAAAGAAGATTGTTGCTATGATGGATTTGGGAACAACACACAACTACATCTCAGCTGAGAGAGCTAGAAAGTTGGGGCTGAAGCTCGAAGCCACAGTGACTCGTTTCAAGGTTGTCACTGCACCTGCACAGAAAGTGATTGGAGAGATCAAGAACGAGATTGTTCGAGTTGGTCCTTGGCAAGGATCAATTGAGATGGTCGCAATAGACATGGATGAGTTTGACTTAATTTTGGGACAAGAGTTCTTAAGAAAGGCATCTGCAGCAGTGGCTCCGCACATGGGCTGTGTACTTGTGCTTGATCTAGGAAGACCTTGCATGATTCCTACAATGAGGAGCGGCGAGGTGGAGAAAGTATTAAGTGCACTCAGTGCAAAACAGATTTGCAAAAGTAATCTGAATGAGTTGTATCTTGCAACTTTGCTTGGAGGTTGGGACGAAGGAGAAGCTTCAACAAGCTCCAACACCGCAGCCGTCCAAGAAGTGCTGCATGAATATGCAAGTCTCATGCCCGACAAGCTTCCAGCAGTTTTGTCGCTAAGGTGACACATAGATCACCAGATTGAACTGGAGGCGGGAGCAAGACCACCAGCCAAGGCTCCTTACTGCTTATCAGGGCCAAAAATGGCCAAGCTGAAGAAACAGTTAGCTGAGCTCATGGAGGCGAGCTACTTGCGTCCGTCCAGATCACCATATGTAGAGCCTGTACTGTTTCAAAAGAAGAAGGAAGGAACACTAAGAATTTGTGTTGACTACCGGGCTTTGAACAAGCTCACAATCAAGAATAAGTATTCGCTTCCGCTGATCGCGGATAGCTTCAATCTGTTGGTGGATGTAAGGGTGTTCAGCAAGCTGGACTTGAGGCAAGGTTACTATCAAATCAGGATCGCACCGGGTGATGAAGAAAAAACTCTGATAACGACCAGGTACGAGAGTTATGAGTTTTTGGTAATGCCTTTCGGCCTCACTAACGCCCCTGCAACCTTTAGCACTCTCATGAATGATGTTTTTAGGACATTGTTTGAGAAATGTGTTGTGGTATATTTGGTCGATATACTAGTTTACAACAGGGATGTGCAAGAACATAAGGAACACTTGAGGCAAGTGTTTGAGTTTCTCAAGCAGAATGAGCTATTTGTAAAAAAGAAAAGTGTGCATTCGCACAATAAGAAGTGCCATTCTTGGGTAACTTTGTGGGTCGTGGCCAGATTCGCTTAGATCTGGAAAAGCTCTGCTCAATTCAGGATTGGGAACCACTCCGCAATGTGCATGACGTTAGGCAATTTTTTAGCTTAGCAAGCTACTTTCGATAGTTTGTTGATGACTACCTGAGGATTGCAAGTCCTCTCCTAGACTTGTTGAAAGGAAACAAAAGTTGGAAATGGGAAGTTGAGCAACAAATGGCTTTTGAGTCATTGAAAGAACAATTGACAGTTTGGCGGATTCAGGATGACACTGGCGGAGTATCACTTGGCCAAAATGCTGATGAAGTTTCTAGAGAAGAATGACCTGTTTTGAGTGAAGGGGTTGTCCACACAGCCAGCTTTCAATTCAAAAGGCAAAGAGGTGGTTCAGCTCACCTCTGTATCGACTTCAGGATCGAGCAGCCCATGTCGAATAGAGAGGACATCTTTTCGGAAGATGAAATCCTACTGAGATGGGAATAGCTCGGAACCATCTCACTTCGCGACTTGATGATACTTGGATGCAGTACACCTGATCAGTCTATCAATTGCACCAAGACAATGAAGCTTCTTGAGGAATGTTCAGAAGTGTTGGATCGTTGGAACTGGGTCAGTCTAACAAATGCAGAACCATGGGAAGATAAGTTGGCAAAGCTGGCCGAGTTTCTTTCTCATAAGTTTTTAAATGCGGTACTGGAAATTCATTTCTAGATTTGTGTGCACAGCATGGAGATGTCTGTTTCGATGATGTGAAGATCATAGAAGCTCGAGTAGTGCATTCAATTCAGGATGAAGATGGAGGCAGCAACAATGTTGCATTATATCAACATGCAGGATCGAAGGACTTGAAGACTTTGTCTTATGGCGATGACTATGAGGCTTTCACAGATTGTATTAGATTTGATGATGGGTTACACAGTGATGATTTCCTTAGCAATTGGGGTCGTCATGATGAGATACTTGGGTTCCTCGGCAGGAGGGATCCAACCCAGTCTGAGTAATTGCAATCAAAAGCCTTCTTGTTTGCATTATGGCCAGATGCAGACGTGTCGAGGGCAACTCCACGATTTGTGTGGGGGAGGATGTCACGGGGCTAGACTGCGAGCTATATTGGATGGCTCACTTTCTTGTTTGTTATCTTGCTAGGCGACTTGGTGTGGAAGTTGCCTGGAGTGTTGGTTCTTTTCTTGACAGTTGGGGTTCACCGCAGTATTGAGGCGAATCCAGTTTGTCGTTGTGATATGGATTGATACTTTCAAACTTTTGTATGTCAAGGTGGCATAACTTGGTTCTTACTGGACGACTTGGATCTACGTTGGGTTTTGTCTAAGTCATTTGGCTCATCGACATTTGGGGTTTGCATCGGAGGTTGTAGACGGCTGACTTGGGCTTGGCGCATTTGTTTTGCATTGGGCATTGAGTAGGCCAACTTCCCTAAGCGGTTATGTAACGTCTATCCGTTGATTGTGGATGACTTATGTAATTGGGTCTTAGCGCAAGTCATGGTGCCGAATTATTGGATTCATTGAAGCGTATTGGCAGTTTGGATCCAGAACGGAATTATCTTAGCCATTGACATATATCTCGAGGAGGCCGACTGTGTTCTTTGGCCGAGGCAATGTTGCCTTTATAAGGCGAGCTCATTGTAGCCCATTTCATCAATTGGAGGTGAAGCAGCAGCAGCGAATACCAAGGAGCAGTAGCAGGAGTGCGACTTGGCGAGGCTACTGTTGTAGCACTGCGCTTAGAATAGAAGTGTTGTGCTTCTTGTTGCTAAGGCATTGCAACTTTGTATCTTGTATGAGCTGGAAGGGCTCAAATCATTATCTCAATACTTGTGGGCGATCTGCATTTTTCAATGCACGATCCTAACCTTGTCATGTAACTCATTTTGCAGTGATAAGGAATTCTGGGCGAATTCGCCCCACCCATAATTTGGTCCGTGTTATTGCTTGTGCATGCTTTACTTTATATTTGGGAGTTACAGATCTGATAAGTCTTTTTTTGCATTTAGTGGTGAGGCATAGTCTGGAATCCCCTTTGCGAGCCACTTGCTTGCATAAACGACTCAAATTGCCAGTGCCGAGGGTCTTTCTCCCAAAGGTCCCTACACTAAGTGTATCTAGCAAAAAATTTAAGCGTAGGCACAAACTCATGTATCTAGTTAGAAATCTAAGTATAAGAACTCCACATCTTCCTCACATTATATAAATATGTAGCTCTTTCATGATGACTCAAACTTGAGCTATAAAAGCACAATCAACCTTTTGCACTTGGTATTCTAAATAAGTGTTTTCATTAGTCAGCGTAATTTGCATAATACTTTTGAATATTTTCTTGAATTTTACTAAATAAGCATTCATCAACACCAATGGTGTTATATATTCTTTTCATTCTAGTTCTTGTCCTAATGAAGAACTCAATCATGATTTTTTCCCATGTTTACGTAGAGCTTCAATCATGATTTTTTCCCATGTTTACATAGAGCTTCTATCTTATTTACAAAGACTATTTTGAATTCTTAAACTATAATGTTGAACATTTCCTAACTCTATTTTTGTCTATTATCCTTTTATATCAAATATTTCAATTCTTTTAATTACCTTTCTTATAGACATTGAATCTTTATCTAATTGCTTTCATGTTTTTTCATTAATATCTACGAGAAATAGAAAGAAGAGGAATTTAAATGAAATTTTATATTTTACTTCTCTATCACATTTTGGAGTCTTCCATCTACTTTTTACCTTCTTAATGACCTTTTATCTTTAACACTTGTCTAAATTTTTATTCATTCATTGGGTAAATAACACCTAGGTATTCTAACATTTGTTTTTAGTGTTGCAACATTGTCTTACCTAATTTCTTATCTAGTATTATGAGGTGAGGACTTGGTAATAATTTCAACCTAAACGACTTCCTACAAACCTAAAATAAAACATATCACTTGATCCCAACTACTTAAGGGCCCGTTTGGTAGTAGGAATTGGACCGGAATTGGCATTATCTAATTCTGGATAATGTCAAATTCCATGTTTGGGTCCTTGGAAAAAAGTGGAATTGGAATTCTGAAATTCTCATTTTGCCCCCAAAATGGGAATATCATCTTCCACCTAAATAGGTGGAATTGGAATTTCGAATTCCAATTCCAATTTTTACAAAAGCAAATTTAATATTTTGTGGGATCCGTGACTATAAAGATGTATATTATATTGCTATAAGGATGTATATATACACATGTGTGTATATACATACATGTGTATATACACACATGTGTATTATACACATATGTGTATATATATACATACATGTATGTGTATATACACATATGTGTGTATATATACATACATGTGTGTGTATATGTGTGTATATATACACACATGTATGGTGTGTGTATATACACACATGTGTACATATACACAAATTTGTGTATATATATATACACATGTGTGTATATGTGTATATATGGATACACACTTGTATGTGTATATGTATGGTGTGTATATACACATGTATGTGTGTATATATACACACATGTGTATATGTATGTATATATAAAAATGTGTGTATATGTGTATACACACGTGTGTATGTGTGTGTAGATATACACATGTGTGTATATGTGTATACATGGATACACACTTGTATGTGTATATACACACGTGTGTATACACACACACACATGTATGTGTATAAACACACGTGTGTGTGTATATGTGTATATGTACAGAAATGTGTGTATGTGTGTGTATACACACACATGTGTGTATGTGTGTATATGTGTATACATGTGTGTGTATATATACACATGTATACATACATGTGTATATACACACACATGTATGTATGTATATATACACATGTGTGCATGTGTATATATACACACACCATATTCAAAGAAATTATAAAATAAAGAATTTAAATTCCTTATGCATCTTCTCATTCATCTTCCGGGTGAACCAAACGGGTCAGACCATATTCCAGATTTCATTTTGAAGATAAGCATCTTCCTGAATATGCAGCATCTTCCTGAATTGACCATATCCAGGATATGGTATTCCAATAGCCAAACAGGTCCTAACAGACAACTAACATTTAACATAACTTTTCATAGCACATCATTCAATTATCTATTACTCTTAACAAACATTACAGTATGGCACATTCAAGAAAGTAATTTCTTATTATGAATTTTGATTAATTTGCGCATAGAACACACTCCTGAAAGTGGAAATTTATGAGCATTTTGATTAATTTATACATTCACAGGTAATGACAGAGATCATATTTATTTACTGTGCGGACAACACTCGCCCATTTACACACACCCACATCCTAGGTTTATACATAACAAAGATTTGTCTTGGGATAGACAATACGTTGGCTATGTGTTTACAATCATCTGAAAATGTTCACTGCATTAAACTGCAATTAAAATTGATCATAATTATAGGCTTTGTACTGATTTGTGCCAATGAACATGAAAACAATGAAAAAGAACTACAAAGGATGTCAAGGTCAAGATCCTTCAAGATGAGAGATAAAAGTTAATCATCAAGCCAATCCAAACTAAAGCGTGCTTCCACAATTTCAACTGTAAGCTCAGGAATAGAAATGTTCTTGGCCTTCAACCACTGATTCCCAATCGTCTCATCACAGGTAACAAGCTTCAGGGAGCTTAATTCACAAACAGTTGAAGGTAGCATCGTCAAACTGGAACACTCTCTCATATCAAGCTCTCTCAATTTCTTGAGTTGTCCTATTTCCTTTGGAAGCTCTTTTAAGCTCTCACATAGTGAAATGTCTAGATACTCCAACTGTTCAAGTTTCCCAATTGTCACAGGAAGCTCTTCCAGGCGTGGTAATGCCGATAATCTTAACATTCTTAGATTGCTCATATTTCCAATATCATATGGTAAATTTTGAAGCTGATGGCAGTTATTAATAGAGCATGACAGAGTGGAGGGTATATTGCAGATGCCGAGGGGCAACTCCTGCAGGTTATTGCTGTGGTCCAGGTTAAAATCTTGTAGCTTGGTGAATGTGGAAATACTTTCAAATCCTTCACATAAGTTCAAAGATAGCTTCTCTATATTCTGCAGTGCTTGAATGCTCTGTTTTTTAGCAAGGGGTGAAATCAACCTCTCCAAGCGGACACTCTTCAGTTGAGTGAGTGAAGATAACACATCTAGACCTTTCACTGCTGCCTTGTTTGTACCGCAATTGGATATCATCAAAAACTTAAGTTTTTTCATAGATTTCAGAAATGGGGGAAGAAAGTATTCCGTCGAAGTGAAGAATAAAACTAGAGCCTCTGTTTCAAGGAAATCCACACCATACCAATCCTTTTCCTCCATAGGACCTGCATGTTTTAATTACAAAGTAAATCCATTTAGAAATTTGTGCACTAATAATGGCTACTAGTTCTATATGTGGAATTCATGCACATGCAGCCAAGTTACCTAGAAAAGTGATGTAAACTTTATTCTATTCAGAAAATCATTTTTGAAATTCAATTTTTTTCCCCTATGATTGAAGATCAGTAATTATGACAAGGAAATATTTTCCTGGACCAAAATGGACGTGTAAGAGTTTTTGAATGACTCACCGGTGTGAATGGAGAGAATTTGAGTATCAAATGCTCCATTTCTCAGCAACTCGCATTTCCCCAGGAAACTACTGTTCTTCTTTTCTATGATCAACCTTTTGCGGTGGAGTATATTGTCATGGTGTCCCAAATACAAGGCCAAATCTCGCATTCCATCACGCTGGGAAAAGTAAAGCTCTGAAGCATTCCCATTTCCATGTGAAATTATTGTACTTCCCCTGTTAATTGCAAGCATGTCAGCTTAGTGTTGAGAAACATGATTAAAAGAAACCCAAAATATTAAATTGTTTAAAAGCATAGGCATATACCTTGAATTGCTAGTTAAATTTAACAGATTTCTGCTTTCGAGTTCTGATAAGATGGCAAAAGCATCATGCCTTTGTAGCTGTCGAACATAAACCCAAATGTCCAAAAGTGCATCAGCACAGATTTTTCTGTTCGCCGGAAATAATCCCAAGTCAAAGAAACATTCCTTGAGTCCACCATCTAAGGAGTTATTACTGACAAAATCGAGGGCATACTGCAGATACTGAGAAATAACATCTGATAAGGAGTAAATATTGAGCCCTTTTGTGTGATAATATGATGTATATTTTCTTTTAGAAATCTTGTTCGTTGCCCTCTGCCAGGTCTTGTGCAATTCGCCATGCATAGAGCTTGCAATCATCGACACCATTTCTTAAAAGTATTTGCAAATGGTCAAAATTACTTTGCAATTTAAAGCTGAGTGCTGCGTTATCCTTAGCTCCTTGTCCTTGGTTTCTTTTCTGCGATTTCTTTCTCTTTGCAAATATGGAAGTGTCTTCTTCATATAAGAAATAAACACCCAAATAGTAAACGACTCAGTCTATGAAGTTACAATGGAATCTGCACTTTCAGCGTATACGCGGCCGAGTCTGCATAGATTTAAATCATTCCCTTTCTTTCAAGTGAGTCTTCAGAGATCTTTCCTCGTTCCTCGCACGAATCTGCGTGGATTTTTCATTTCCTTTCTTTCAGACTCTCTTTCGCATGAATGTGTGAGAAGATCTTTCCTCGAAATTGTTACGCATTGCTTTGTCGCATTCCTTTCATCTTAAATGTGATTTCAGACTGACATCTGTCGAAGTAGCTGAATAAATTATTAGGAAAGTCGCGTAGTCCCGGTTCGGGTTTGCTTCCATTCCCGCACATACGAAGCTCACTTTGCTTTATCTCAGACCTGGAAAGCATCTTTTTCGTCAGATAAAGACGAGAGGAGCCTTTTATGACCGCATTTGGGGTTCTCTTTGTTAATATTCCTAATTTTACCTTTTATGGGAACATCCTTAATTTGTTTTTAAATAAAATATTTAAAAAATTATAGTCTTCAAAATATTCTATTGTAGTGTTCAATAATAAAATGGTAATATCCTTTATTTTTAAAGAAGCATTATGTATAGATTTTCTAAACATTTATTTTAGATTTTATTTTTAATATATAAAATGAGAAAGTGTCTTTTACTTAGTTATAATATGAGACATTCATATGTATGGTTATAATGATTTTAATAAGATCTTTTAAAATTGATGTTCATAATATAAGATATGATAATGGTGGGAATACAAAAATCCCTATAAAGCATTCTCAACCTAATGTTAATGATAATGCAAGACAAGTGGCGATGGTCTGATTAGAAAGTACTTATTCCTCCAAGATAGTTGGTTAACATCATTACCTAAGAAAATTACCATTTAGAAGTGTTTTCTCTTCTTGCAAGCCCATTCTAGCTAATATACACAATTTTTAAAATCTTGTGTCAAGTGACATCTAAGGTAGCATGGGTTGGATTACATGTTGGTTTGATGCCACAAATTGCACTAGACATTTATTTTATGATTTGTAGCCATTGATAAGCTAAGGTACAAAACAAGTCCTTTCTGACCATTCATTAAATCTCAATTAGCTCTTCACTTAGCTTGACATGATGTGCTTCAAATTTTTTTTACAACTTTAGGTGGCCAAAATTTGCTATTAAGAGCATGTTGTGAATTTGTATATAGCTAGAGTTCATACCAACATTAAAATTCATTGTTGAGGGTTGGCAACCAATATTCATTTTCCTCCAATCCTTCTAGTCACACAACTTAGTTCAAAAATAATCTATAAAGAAATAGATAAACACATTTATGATCTTTTTAAAGATTTAAAGGCTCTCTAGTCGACACTATAAATTATACATAAATCCTCAGAACCTTCACAAGATCTTGATGATGATTTCAAATGATGGTTGGATGTAGTCCCTTATTATGTCTCTTTTGTTGGAGGTTTGATTCTGAATAGTTGATTGATTGTATGCTTGTCATTGATGACAACATATAATACACAACAGTACTTCTATATGTACTTATCCATATGATGACATGAAGACTTGCGTGGATAGATACATGTTTTTGACATGTTTATTATGCTATGTTCATACACACAGACCCAGATATGATGTTTCAGTAAAGATATGTAATTCTGTTATTGACAGTTACAGTTCTAGAGGAATAACGGTTTAAGGCCGACGTATGTAACATGTTTCTGGAGTTGCGCTTATCATCAGGATATGCATGTGTATATTCATGATTAGTTATGAGTTGTTGATATTACTCTAAAGGTGCCAAACGTGTTTTAAGAATATTGCAAAGTTATGGTCAATTTGGTGAAGCCGACTCAGTAAAGAGACACGCCTATTCAGTTAGTACTTGTGCGATTGTAATTATGCTTGTGCGCTTAGTAGAGCCGACAAGGATGTTATGAAGAGTTGTCTAACAGGTCCCATGATCTCATACTTGGTGTATGTACTTATAGAAGGTCATTTGTGATAATAAGAGATGCGAAAGCCACAGATAAGAAAAGTAGAGCAGAGTGTTAAAGCAGCAGAGCTATATTTATCATATGTTGATAATATAGATATTGAAGTTGAAGCTTTCAGAATACAGATAAGATTTTTGTAGTGCTTTACAAGAGGTTAAAGAATTGGCGCACAAAAGGAACTGATCAGACAAGCAGTGTCAAGCAGCAGTTCACCTTGTTGATACAGTGAGTATCAATTATCCAGAAGGTTGTAGCCTTCACCACTTGGACAGTGAGTCCACCACCCCTAATAGGGTTATTGTAAAAGACTCCTAACAGGGTCAGACCCTTAACCAGGTCACTATACTACTGCATTGTAATGAACAAC